>JAPSGF010000272.1:0-26355 GCA_035772895.1 Perdix hodgsoniae | reverse complement strand
TTTGTTTGGCCACACCATACGGCTGGCCGCCATTAACCAAGCAATTAAAGAGTGATTCTCATCAGCGTGGTGACAACCTGCGTAAAGCCTTTGTCTAAGAGCAGGGTGAGTGGTCATAGAGGCCAATTTAGCTACTTCTGGGCCACTTACTATGACACTTTCTACTCCAGAGTCCCAAAGTCTTAACAGCTAGGCCGGTAAACTTTCTCTGGGTCTTTGCCGGAAATTTTGCACTAGATCCATCAATTCCGTTGCCGTGTACGGCCGGGCTGTCACGTGCAAACGAGTTTGGGTAGGGGGCCACTGATCTGGTGGCACCCCTGCTGGTCTATCTTGAACTTTATCTAAGGGGAGAGTGTTCTCCCCTTGATCCATTTACAAAAATTCCAGATGAAAGACATGATATAAATTTACATGTATTTAGCTAGCCTGCCCGGCTTGCCAAGAGTACAATCAAGGAAAAACAATATGATTAAAAAGTACAGTCAAAAATAGATGTATAGTCAAGGTGTGAAAATAAACCAACAAAGAGTTAGGCACAAGGGGAACAAAGAGAAAATAGGAGAAACGCTTACCCGTGCAGAGGTCTCGCTGTAAAGAGCTCCAAAGAAGTGGATCTCTCAGAAGAAATCCTTCCTCCCTGGCAGTCAGCACTTAAATGGGTCTAGGAGAGGTGGAGCCTGGCTCCACCCCTTCCTGCAGCACAAGTGAATTGCTTTCACCTGTGCTCCCAGGGCTGAGATACTGCTTGCCTCAGATAACTAATCAAAGGTTCAGGCTGTGATTCAGCAGCTCCCATACACTACATCATGCTCAATATATATATACATATATGCAAACAAAATGATTAAAAGTGCATTACACACACAAGTCTATATACACATACATAGAATTACTGTCTGCACTCCCCTATCATCAAGTTTCCTTGTGGTACACATTGAACATCCCCGTTTCCTTCCATTACCCACCAAGTGCACCCTGGTCCCTGGGCAAAAACAGTACCACGGAGAAGTTTGCCCTTTCCAGAAGCTGGAAGAACCCAAACTGTTTAACCCAACATGCTTTTTACATGTACAACAGGGACTTTATCTCCCTCTACGGCATGTAGGGAGCTGGATTGGGAAGGACCGTCACGATTGATAGATCCTCTGGTATTGACTAACCAAGTGGCTTCCGCCAAATGCTTCTCCCAGTGCTTAAATGTTCCACCACCCATTGCTTTCAGCATAGTTTGTAACAACCCATTGTATCGTTCAATTTTACCAGAGGCTGGTGCATGGTAGGGAATACGGTAAATCCACTCAATGCCATGATCTTTGGCCCAAGTACTTACAAGAGAATTCTTGAAATGAGTCTCGTTATCTGATTCAATTCTTTCTGGGGTGCCATGTCGCCACAGGACTTGTTTCTCAAGACCCAGTATGGTGTTTCGGGCGGTAGCATGGGGTACTGCATATGTTTCAAGCCACCCCGTGGTTGCCTCCACCATGGTAAGCACACAACACTTACCACTGTGAGATCGTGGCAAGGTGATATAATCAACCTGCCATGCCTCCCCATGTTTATACTTTTGCCATCGCCCTTCCTCCCAGAGTGGTTTCATCCTCTTGGCTTGTTTGATTATGGCGCACGTTTCACAGTAGTGAATAAGCTGTGCAATAGCACCCATAGTAAAGTCCACCCCTTGGTCTCTAGCCCACTTCTATGTTGCATCTCTCCCTTGATGGCCCAAGGTCTCATGAAACTCCTTTCTTGAGCCTTGGATTTCAGTCATCTTCAGAGGCCGACGAGTAGTAATAGAGATTTCCTCTTCATCACTCTCCTCTTCATGTCTCCTAGTTTTTCCTTTTGCCTTTCTCGATGGTGGTGGTTCTGAGGAGGGCCCCTCACCTTGGTCTTCCTCTACCTCTTCTTCTTTTTTTCATTCTTGACGCGTAGACACTCGTTTCCATTTCTTGCCTTCCACCAGAGCAACTCTTATTGTTACTGGTGTCACCTGTTATTGATCAGATTTGACTTGGGAATTCTTCCCTTTGGCCTGAACCTCAGCTCGGAAACTCTCTCTCTCCAGAATAGTATTATATAGGGCGCAGTAAGCACAAGCCAAACCCCAAATAAGTTGTGCCTCCTTAGATTTAGGTAAGCCGCACTGACCCTGACTCAAATACTGGCTTAGTTTCTCAGGATCCCATAGGTGCTCAAGAGTGAAATCCCATGACATTGCGGGTCCCCACGCTTCTAAGATTTTTCCTAAACCTCTCCATATCCCCTGCCAGTCAGCATTCTCTGGTTTTGGAGGAGACTCCTTCTGCTTACTACGCCTATAGTAGACCACAGCCAGGTAAACTGATATGAGCACGGCCACACTCATCAACATGAGCAGAGTTACGCACACATATATGAGCATTGACTGACTATCTGAAGAATGTCTGACAAACTGATAGGAAAATCTGTGAGTTGGTCCGAACATCGTGTGGTTTGTGAAATTGGCCATTCCATCTGGGAAGTAAATGTCACAATTCATATCATGCCACTTTCCATATAGGTACCAATATAGGTACCATACAGATGTCTCTATCCATGCCCTTACCCAGTTATATATGGACACAATTGTCCAACCAAAAGATATGACATTGATGAATGGCCAGCAGGTTATGAGTAACATTATAGCTTTCAATCCCTTATGCAGCACCCCCCCGAAAAAGAATGGGTTCATCACTGGTGTCTGCTAAAAAGGGGTTAATAAATTGAAACTACCAAGAGGAGGGGAACGAAAAACAAGAGACAGTATCCAGACCAAGCAGTGCTCAAAGTTCACAAATATCCCAGAATACTGGCAGTACGCCTGGTCTTTCAAGGTCAATTTTTCCAGCACAAAAACCTGAACTGCTGGTAATGCTCCCTCTGTACATGGTGCATGGAGCTGGAGCATTAACACTTTAGTTCCAGTGCACTACATGATGTGTTGATGTGGAATACTTAAAACCAAAAAACCTAAAACCATGACACCCAATAAAATATATAATATAGTTAATGCATATAAGTAATAAAACATTTTAATCTTGATTTTTTATTTTTTTTAAATTAAAATATGAAAAGAAGATGACCAAAACCATCTCCCCCTTGTTCTTGTAGGGGACTTCAACTTCCCAGACATCCATTGGATTTATAATACAGCAGATAGGGAACAGTCCAGGAGGTTCCTAGAGCGTGTAGGAGATAACTTCCTGATACAGCTGGTGAAGGAGCCAACAAGGGGAAGCAAAACCCTGGACCTACTGTTTGTTAACAGAGAAGGTCTTGTGGGGGATGTAAAGGTTGGAAACCATCTGGGGCATACTGATTAGAAGACACCAGATTTCTTGATCCTTGTTAAACCACAGAACGGAGTCAGCAGAACTGCTACCTTGAACTTCCGTAAGGCAGACTTCAGACTCTTTAGGACCATGGTCTACAGGATCCCTTGGGAGGTAGTTTTGGAGGGTGTGGGAGCCCAGGAAGGCTGGGAATACTTGAAGGAAATTATTGTAAAAGTACAGGAGCTGACCATCCCCAAGTCACGGAAGACAAGCCAATGGGCAAGGAGGCCAGACTGGCTGAATACAGATTTTTGAATGGATCTCAGGAAGAAAAGGAAAGTTTATGGGCTTTGGAAGAGTGGGCAAGCTACGTATGATGATTACAAGTACGTAGTGAAGCTGTGCAGGAAGAAAATTAGAAAAGCCAAAGCCCAACTAGAACTGAACATGGCCACTAAGGAATAGGACAATGTCATGGAGCTATCTAGATCAATCTATGCCCGTGACAGGGGAGCAGAGATACTTCCCCCCAAGAGAGGTTTCATCCTCTTGGCTTGTTTAATTATGGCACGTTTCACAGTCATGAATAACCTGTGCAATAGCATCCATAGTTAAGTCCACCCCTCCATCTCTAGCTACTGGCCCTGCTGTCCCAACAGTGAAGCAACCAGGTAACAACGGTTTTGTTTGGACTCCTAAAGTGTGAACTCCTTTCTTGAGCCTTGGATCTCAGTCATCTTCAGAGGTCGATGAACAGTGGTAACAGAGACTCCCTCTTCATCACTCTCCTCTCCATGTCTCTTAAGTTTTTTCTTTTTGCCTTTCTTGATAACGGTGGTTCTGAGGAAGGCCCCTCACCTGGATCTTCCTCTACCTCCTCCTCCATTTCTTACTTTTTCCATTCTAGACGTGAGGACACCCATTTCCATTTCTTGCCTTCCACAGGGGCAACTAACATTGATTCTGGTGTCTCCTGTGACTGATCAGATTTGGTTTAAGGGGCCCATGGGCCTATGGCCTGCATTCTCCACAAAAATCTGTCACAGAGCTATCTAGATCAATCTATGCCTGTGACAGAGAGGCAGTTGAGTCTGAGATGACAAGATGTTACCACAATTTCTATTTACATTATAATTTAATAATCAGTGAACCATCTGCATGCTTGACTTGGAAGCAGAGCTACTCAGAAGTTGGCAATTGTCTTTAAAAGATATTTTTCACAGAAATAAAGCATTAGTATATAGTAAGTGACTGGGATGGTAAAAGACAGACTGTTGTTAGTGACCAGATCAAGTAGCCTTCAGTTCTCTGCTTTGGACAGACTGTAGGGCAAAGAGATGGCTAGATTAGTACAAAATATTAACCTCCAGCTACATCAGAGTGGTTTTCCTTTTTTCTTTGTGTAAAGAAACCTTTAAACCCAAAGGTACACTCTGTATTAGCATACGAAAGTAGTTAGATTCTTCTCCACTGTACGTTTGTCCATTTCACATAGCTAATATTTGTCAGTTATTGATCTAGTGTCCATCTCTGTTATTCTTTAACTTTAGGCCAAGGTTCAAAGTTTTTACTTGTAGTTTAAAAACTGATTTCAAAGGAAGGTCATCCTCTGTCTACTCCAGAAGTGACAGAGGTCCGTGGGATAAAAATCCAGCAACCTGGAAGACAGCTCAGTAGCCCATTCAGAGACAAGCACCCTTAAGTTTTTGTCTTCAAACCACCATACATGTTATGTGAGCTTCACAAGCCAGACTGCATTTTAACAGATAGTGCTTTGATGCCTGCACAGAGGTCTGACACTCTACAGATGTCCTCTAACCCATTAGCAAGGTTTGCAGTCAAGGAAGACTCACAAACAGCAGAGATGAGCACCTCATTTCAGTTACTGAGACTCCAGGTAATTGTTCTTGAAATAGAAACAGTGACATTCTTATACCAATGCACATGATAGCTTAAATACTAAACAAGCCCTTAGCAAAGCCTATACTTTTTACATTGCTGGGACATGAATGCTTAAGCCTTGCTGATCAACACTGTCTTTAGAGTTACACCTCAGTTTCTGAGAGCTCCAAGCCACACTGCTCTGTTAATGGACTGCAAACACACAGATTGCTAGGAGCTTATCTCAAGAAAATTTCATTATTCTGCCCTGAATAGACTTATCCAGAAAGCCTTCCTCCAATAGAGGAGGAATAGGCTGGATGCTGCCACTTGGGTAATTCCTATCTCACCTGCCCAAACAATGCAAGATCAATTCTGATTCTATTAACCACTCACTTACTTTCTTTTCCCTACTCTCAGAAATAGTAAGTCAATTTCCAAGCATAGAAATTAGGTGAAGCAAGTTTCCTGGTCATTTACTGCCTCAAATCCAACTCGTTTTCTACTATCCAAACATATCCGTTCTATAAACAGCATCAATTCTGATACGTACCAAAGAAACAATACCTCCCACAATTCTAATTGTGGAGTATTAGCACCACAGAGCAATCACAATACAATCAAAGATTAGAAGCCTAGAACAAATCTTTCCCGCTTTGTCAATTGCAAACTTCCTTGACCTGAGTCAGGCCAGAAGAGCAGTCTCAAGAAATCAAGTGCTGTTATTATTCAGTAAATTTAATACCCAGTGCAGTAGGTAAACATTTAACAGAGACTGTTATGAAGACTTAACAGTCACTTTGAATATAAGGATTAAGGCTTCTAGAAAAGTCCCTGAGCCACCCTCACACCTGCTCTTACTGAAGACATACTCATTTCTCCTTTTGTCTCAACAACAGTATAACTCCTAAACCCAATTTCTACAGCCAGTGGATTAATAGG
Source organism: Perdix hodgsoniae (assembly GCA_035772895.1). NCBI lineage: Eukaryota > Metazoa > Chordata > Aves > Galliformes > Phasianidae > Perdix > Perdix hodgsoniae. The sequence goes on along the minus strand of JAPSGF010000272.1, from coordinate 20,233 downwards.
CTTCAAACTGAAAATCAGCTTTTGCTTTCTGAAAGAATATCCTTCCCACAGCATTCACCAGTTACAAACATAACAACTTGTCTTTTTGAAAGAACTCTTCAGCTCTCTTCGTGGGACTAGCCCTCTCTTTTCCCAGTAGTAGTACCTGTACCTGTACTAGTACTACTAGTCCTCTCTTTTCCCAGTAAACATATCTTAGTACAGAATGAGAAGTCATGATACCTAACTTATTACGTACATTAATCTTAACAATCACAAACAGCTGTACCCAGAACTCCTATACCCTCCCCTACAAACATACCCTGTTAAAAGAAATGCAGTTACCTAAAGAGACAGACTAGTAAAAGGAACACTGGATTGTTTTTCTGTGGTCTTGAGATCAGGTTTTTGTGACAAATACTTCAGTTCAGCATAGCTACACCATCAAGGACTAGAATAACCATTTGAAATTAAACTTGATACTGCATAGGACAGTAAACAAGTTCATAGACAAAAAGAACACTACTACTCAATAAGATTAAATATGATGTTTATATAAAGTTTGCATTTAGCAAGTTGTCTGCAATACCATATAAAATAACAATTAAGTTTTTTTAATTTCATTACTACTTTGTCTTCAAAACATTTCTGTTATGGCCACATTATTTTTTGTTAATTAGAACAGGCAGAGAAATACAAATAAGAGGAAAAAAAAAACAACTACTAATTTGTATTTATGTATTCTTAACCTGGCTACCCCTTGGCTCAATGCATTCCTGGTGCATAAGCTAACTCCAGGAAGTTCTTTTTCCCCACTGTCATTCAGCTACACAGCATGGTCAAGCTAACGGCAAAGTAATCAGTTAAGTTTTCAACTGAAAAATAAAAGAAAATTCATCATCATAATTATTTAACCCTTTATAAGTACACAGTTTTTCTTTATCAGAAAAAAAAAATAACTATGCTAAAACATATACCAAATTATTTCAAAAATGTATTAGCAAAAAGGCTTTCCCTGAAACACAGCATACTGAGGAAAAGCACATTGCAACTACTCACACCCAGAATCAACTTCCCCACTCACTGAGAAAATAATTAGTTACAGCTGCTTACAGCAAAAATTGTAGGGTACCCCTACCAGACTACTCCTGCTCTCTGTAGTAGCATTCTTATTGCCTGCTACAGTACCTTCCACTTCTGGGGGTCATCAAGACTTCCTTCCAGGAAAGAGCATTCTAGCCTCAAAGGAAGATGCCAGCAAGGTACAACCACACTACATGTTTTTATCTCACCAACTACCAACAACAGTCCCCTATCCTCCAGGTAAACACAAATGGGCAAAACTAACCACAGCAAGAAAGTATCACAGAATAAACACAGGAAAAAAAAAAACACCTCTCCTCCCTAGAAACCAGAAACCACAAACACTACACACTCTCTCTCTCCAACCATATAGTCTAGCTCTATCCCTTCCAGAAGGTTCTACTCCAACCAACTCCACCCAGCAGCCAATTTCTTTGTGAGGCTGAAGGGATGAAGCAAGTAGTTGGGCTGGAGCCCACCTGAGTACACAGTTGTGTTCACATGATTACATGGCTAATTTAACAGATTTCAGGTGACTAAAGTCTATTCAAAATTTGAGAAGATAAACATTTTATTATTTGTAAGTACACAGGATTAGTAAAATTATGCATTCTTATTTGTACCAAAGATTTTTGTGTTATGCTTTTTATGCTGTTTGATAAGGGGCTTAAATAGCATTAAAGAAGAGGTGGTGGATAATTATCACATCATAGCTGATTTACATGGTAAATCCTATGGATAAAATTCTGAATTGTTTCTATTCTAGGTGTGGAAAACATCAGTGACCTTGAATGCTTGCAAGCAAATATCAGTAAGATGTTAAAGCAAGTTCCTCTGCAGAGTGGAGGAAGCAAAATGTGCTAAGTGTTTTTGTCTTTCTGTGTTTGCTTATTTTTTGGTTGTTTCTTTTTCTGTTCTTATGTATGAGGCATTGGCTACCAATGAACAAAGGTTTGGTTTGTTGTGGCAAATTCTTAAGGTAGTAGTACTTCTGGGATTTGAACTCCAAAATGATTTAGAGCTATAGTTTTGAAATGATTATCTCATACTTACTAAGATTAAACTTTCTGTATCCAACACATATAATGCATCAGTACCTAATGTGCTGTGGAGAGAATTGAAATTATGGACAAAAGAGAGATGGTGGTGTATGTCTCATGGTATATTAACTAAATTCTATGTGTTTAATGATCCCCAGACCAAAACAAACAATTATACAGCAGCACAGTAGACTGATTCACACTAACTCAAGTTCAGAAAACGTGTAATGTAGCATCTTTCAGCTGGTGCTATGTAGAGAGGGAGGTCTATGGGCCTCCTGATAGCATCCAGGAAGGGAGAGAGGATCTGCTTACATCAAAACTGCTTACTTTTTTTCCACAACTATTTTGCAGGGGAAGCACACAATTTTTACAGACAGTACATTGTTAGTCAAGCTTCATACCCTTAACCTGAAGATGACCTTTAGCCTGAAGTGTTTCTGTATGATCTGTCACATGGTGAATTTGATGGAGAATGCCAGGATTATCCAGTACTGATGTAATGAGTTTGTTGATTGGGAAACTCAAATCAATTTCATTTACTGAGCCTGAGAAGTAATCAGGAAAGATCATGGCTTCCAGGTTAAATACCTTTGCTCTACTTTATACTGCTTTAAGTTAATCTTTCTAGTAGCCAGAATGACCAGAATAGGTAATCTTTAACCCTTACCACTGACTAATAAGGGTCATATAGTTTTTGCTGTTGTGATATAAATTGTCCTAGCACTAAACATATTTCACTTTTGTTTGTTATAGTGTAGCAATGATGCTAGTAAAATGATCTTCTGTTAATTTTCATGAAAGTTGTTGCCCCTTCAATATTATTAGAATTTCAGATAGAAAGGTAAATACTGTTTTTGCCTGCTTTCAGTCCAAGATTTCCTGCAGTAATTATATGGTCATATCTGAAACTGACAAAGATCAGCATAGCTTCACTGAAGTTAATAGATTATAGCAAAGGGAAAATTCAGATATTCAGTGCACGTCAATTTTCAACATAAAAGGATTTGGCCTAAAACTTTCACTGTGATTAGTCTGAAAGTTTTAAGCCAAGTAAGCTATGCACACAGCTGGAAGGTTGTAAAGTGCTTTTACAGATGAATTAGCCAACTCTAAATCAGTTTAATACTAAGAGTATTGAATTATATGTTCATTAAAGCTGGGGTAAAAAGCCATAAAGAATTCTCACATACAAATGGCCATTATTGCAACAGTTAGTTTCTGAGGCTGGAATCCAAAGAAATCTGATCCACAGGACTACAGAATGTGAGTCTCCTTGGACTGGTGCCTCTGTAGTTTACATCTCTACATTTTACAACATCACTTTTTTCAGGTCAGAATCTTTTGCTCCTACTTCCTTGCTGAAGGTCCAGTTGTCCATCTCCCTCAGAATTTGGTGAATTAGCAGAATAGCATGAAGGTCCTAATGGGCAAGAGAAAGCTCTTCCTACTCCTTTCCCCCTACTTACTCTCCATGTACAGCATGGTCATCTGTGCTATTTTTTTTCTTTTAATGGAAACTTTATGCTATTCTGATTTTGAGTGTAGAATAAAAAGAACAAAACATTTATTCAGGGAAGCCTCTTTTAGGCCATGTAAAGGAATCCTTATTTGAACATCTTCAGTTTGAGGTAAATTATGTGCTTTTAAAAATCTACTCTAAGTAGACAAAGTAATTGTGCATTTTAAGCCCTTTCAAATAGGCTTTCAAAATGAGCTTTGAAATCATAATGAATTTATGCTCAAAATTAGCCAGCTGCAAAGAAGGGTTATTCTGCCAAAGAGATTATGCTCCTCACAAACACTTGTAGGCCTGTATCATTTTTTAACTGAATGAAACAATTCTCCCAGTGGACCAGTGAGATCTTTGTGTTGTTCATAGAATATTTAACCACTTATTTGCCAAAACTGTTTTTCTTCTTAATTTAAGAATTTAATACTTAAGATATTGCAGAACCAAACTTTAGCTTCTTACTGTTTGTTAAATCTTTCCAGCGAGAAAAACTTCCCAGAATGGAAAGCCCTGTTTTTATGAGGGCTACTCCAAAAGTAATGCCTCCTATATTACTACTGTGTTGGCCCACAACATGGGCAGTGGTGATAGCAATGTGAAAGACAAGCCATGTTCCAGATATCCATGTGCAGCTGTCACACCATGAAATGAAGTATGTCTTGATCAGCTCATCTGCACATATCAGCTAATGGTGGTGACTATGATGAAAAAGTAGTGTTTTGTAGCTGAGAATTTGCTCTATCAAATAGTGTTATTGTGTTATTTTTATCTGTTGTAGTTTCTATGGAAATAAATAGGAGGCATTACTTTCAGAGTGACTTATGTCCCTCTGTGGTAAATTATAATTCCTTCAGTTTTGGGGTTCTTTCAATCTTTCTATTTGGAAAAAAATCCCCAGAGTTCTATTTCATATTTTATATCCTCAATATTTTATACAATAAAAATGACAGGAAAGAACTCTTGTGTGGACCAAATTTCAGTGTTGACATTAGTTAACAGGAGCTGTGCACATAAAGCAGAGTCAGAGAATCACAGATTTTTAAGTCGGAAAAGACCTTTGGAGGTCAAAGGGCCCACTTCTCTGCTTTGAGCAACGCTATCTTCGAAGTCAGACTGAACTTCAAAGTTAGTTTTGATTTGAGTCATACCTACATATTTTCAAGGGAAAAGTTTGGCCCTTGAATGAATGTGCAACATGTATTGCATTATTTGTCCTTGTGGTACCTTTGCTGATATTTAAACAAAACAGTGCATTTTTTTTTTCCAGGAATTTCCAAATAATTTGGCATTTAATTTCAAAGAATTGTACCAAAACTGGTCTGCAACAGTAATGAATTTTGCAATGCTGTTTCAGACTCCCATCGGTGTCTCCATGTGTAGTAAGCAATATTTCACTTACAATGGCAGCTTTTATTCAGAAACAACCCCAGAAACACTGAGTAAGTGATGTTTCCTCTGTGATTAAAAGTAGTACATTTTAGTTTTTCTCTGCTATTTTTTTGGAGAACGTAGTGAGATTTTATTTTTAGTTAAGGGTTTTTTTGAGCTCTCATTTTCAATAAGCATATTGACAGACACCTCCTGTAGATGCATCTCTGCATTTTCAGAACTATGTGTTGTTTGCACGCATTATTTTGGTATAATTCTATGGGTGACTTAAGTATTTTCCCCAGACCTCGTTATACTATTTAAATGGACTTTGAACTACCACTACTGCTATTGCTGCTGCTACCACTATTAATTCCATCTTCTTTATACTGTGTGTATATGTCCCAGCTGAGACACTTTTCACTGAAAACAAGCAATCTAGGATTGTGATCTTATAAAACCTTTCTCCAATACCCCGTCATATAGCACAGAGGATGAAGCATGTGCTTTCTTCTTTTCTGATCTCATTCATTTTTTTCTTTCCTACCAAATGCCACCTGTTCACGTTACTCATTTGTGCTTTGTTTTAATTAAAATCTTTAACAAAACTGAAAATGGTACAGTGATGCAGTCAGATCATCTACATTAGGTAATAATGCTGCTTTTACAACTGAAGTTAGAAAAATGCTTCACTGTATCCCTAATAAGATACATTGTGGAGTTTTTTATAAGGTGAAAAAACTATTCTTGAAATATAAATGTAGTTATAAGACTGCTAAAAACCTCTAAATACAGCTCCTTCATTGCACTGAAAGTACAGTTCAGCACTTTTTTTCTTTTGTGTCATCTGCTGTTACTAATTGTGTTATTGGTGTATCTGAGACTGATTAGGCAGAGTTTTAGGAAACAGTAGGAGACAGTGTTTGATATGACAAACATACAGTCCACTGAAAGGAGAAAAGACATGCCATAAAAGGGTAAATACGAGGGTGTTCTAGTGGCTTTGTATATCAGTTTTGATTTTGCTTTTTCCATTACATAGTATTGTCTTATGTGCCTGAATCTGTTATGTTTGTGAAAGGAGAGCTCTGATACTTGGAGTTCATATTGAGTTAGTAGCTCACATGGCAGGGCACTAAGGTTCTGCCAGCTTCAGAAGTGAGGGGTACTCATTTCAACTGACCCTTGAAACAGAATGGTAAGCACTCAGTGCTGAGCTAAGGCTGCAGCTCTGGCAGGAGGGTATACACCACCTACCTGGGACATGACCAGTATCTCCACTCAGAGCTGCTGAAGGAAGAAGCATCTGTGCAGACCCTGGTCTGTGACTAGACCTTTCTCCTGGTGCAGAGGTGACTGGCAAACTCATCTATGTAAGATGTGCCCAAGTGGAGGACCTTCTGTGACAGTTGACTGACCTGCAGGAGACAGTCAAAAGGCTGTGTACTACCAGGGAGGCAGAGATAGAGAGTCAGCCAAATTCACATGCAACCTGCCAAACAGCTCCAAACTCCCCCACTGGCACATCCAGTTGGAGGGGAAGTGATAAGAAATGGCAAATTGCTGTGAGAAAAACTAGCAAGAGGAAAAGCCTGCCTCAAAGTCTGAGGTGCCTCCACAGAATTGCTTCATGGTTCTGCAGACTGAGAAGGAAAAAGAAACACCAAGTGGTAAGTTGTCAGAACTGAGTAAGGCAGCCAGATCTGTTCCCCATTGCATAACAACTATGGCAACTAAGAAAAAGTGACAGGTGATAGTGGTGGGTGATTCTGAGGGGTACAGAGGCACCCATTTGTTGCACTGACCCACTACCTAGAGAGGTCTGCTGCTTACTTGGGGCCCGCATCAATAATGTGAAAGAGAAGCTGCCAGAACTTTTACGTCCTACAGACTACTAACCCTGCTGCTGCTGTTTCACATAGGCACCAGTGACACAGCTGTTAGCAACCTGAAGAACATCAAGAGGAACTGCAAGGAGCTGAGAGCAGCAGTGAAGAACTCAGGAGCACAGGTAGTCTTCTACCTGGGATGAGGAGGGAAAGGGCTGATAGAATTAAGAAAATCAATAAATGGTTAAGGGTATGGTGTCATGACAGGGCTTCAGCTTCAATGAAGAAGGCTAAAGCCCACCTGGAATGGAATCTGACAAAGGAGATAAAGAATAATAAGAAAGGCTTTTTTAAAGTATGTTAACAGTAAAAGGAAGACTAGGGAAACTGTGGATCCCCTACTAAATGAGGGGGGTGTTCTGGTAATGGGGTATATGGAAACTGCTGAATCATAGCCTGAACCTCTGATTAATCACTTGAGGTGAGCAATGAGTCAACCCTGGGAGCACAAGTGAAGGTAATTCACCTGTGCTGCCTGAAGGGGTGGAGCCTGGCTCCACCTCTCCTAGATCCCATTTAAGTGCTGACTGCCACTGAGGATGGGTCTCTTCTTGGAGATCATTCCTTGGGGAGAGCCTACTCTATTGGTAAGTATTTTCCATTTATTATCGCCCTGTTGCAATCATCTTACTTAACCTAACTTTCCTGTATATTTCTTAATTATAACATCTTTGTATTCATTGATTATACATGGGGGATGCTGAGAAGGTGAAGATACTGAACACCTTCTTTGCTTCTGTCTTTGCTGCAAAGAGGCACCCCTTGAGAATCTTAGACCCTGGAGGTAAGTGAGAGAGTCTGGGGAATGGAAGGCTCCCTTTTGGTTGAAGGATGAGGTGGTCCGAAAGTGTCTATGTATCATTAATGTGTATAAATCCATGAACCCTGATAGGATGCATCCATGTGTGCTGAGAGAGAGGTCAGAGATGATTGCTGAACTATTTTCTAGGGCACTAGCCACACCACTGAAGTTGCGGATAACATTGGTAAGAGCTTGAAAAAGATAGATCTACCTGCTGTAAGTGAAGATCAGGTACAAGACCATCTAAAGAAACTGAAGGTGCACAAGTCCATGGGACCCAACAAAATCCATCCATGGGTTCTGAGGGAACTGGTGGATGGAGTTGCTAAGCTGCTATCCATCATGTTTGAAAGGTCATGGCAGTCTGAAGTTCCAACTTCTCAGAACCTTCATTTTCAAGAAGGGAAGAAAAGAAGATCCAGGGAACTACAGGCCAGTTAGTCTCACCTCTGTGCCTGGTGAGATCATGCAGCAGGTCCTCCTGAAGGCCCTACTAAGAAACATGGAAAATAAAGACAAGGTGATTGGTGGTAAGCAACATGGCTTCACCAAGGGCAAGTCATGCCTGACAAACTTGGTGGCCTCTTGTGATAGAGTTACAGCATCAGTGGATAAAGGAAGAGCAACTGACATCATCTACCTGGACTTGTGCAAAGTGTTTGACACTGTCCCACATGACATCCTGGTCACCAAACTTGAGAAAAATTGGTTTGACAGATGGACAACTTACTGGATAAGGAATTGGCAGAATGGTTGCACATGGAGAGTTGCAGCCAACGACTCAGTCTCCAAGTGGAGACTGGTGATGAGTGGTGTTCCTCAGGGATTGGTGTTGGGACCAGTGTTATTAAACATCTTTGTAGGTGGCATGGACAGTGGGGGATCGAGTGCACCCTCAGCAAGTTTGCAGATGACACCAAGCTGAGTGGTGCAGTTCACATGGTAGATGGAAGGGATGCTATCCAGAGGGACCTGGACAGGCATGAGAGATGGGCCCATATCAACCCCATGAAGTTCAACAAGGCCAAGTGCAAGGTCCTGCATCTGGGTCAGGGCAATCTCAAGCACAGATAAAGTTTGTGCAAAGACTGGCTCGAAATCAGCAAGAGGAGAAGGATTTGGGGGTGTTACTTGATGAGAGATTCAGCATGAGCCAGCCATGTGCACTTGCAACCCAGAAGACCAACTGTATCCTGAGTTGCATCAAGGAATGTGTGACCTGCAGGTCAAGGGAGGTGATTTTGCCCCTCTACGCTGCTCTTGTGAGACCCCACCTGGAGTATTGAGTCCAGTTCTGGAGCCCTCAACATAAGAAAGACATGGAGTTTTTGGAGCAGGTCTGTAGGAGGGCCGTGAAGATGATCACAGGGTTAGAGCACCTCCCCTATGAGGACAGGCTAACGGAGATGGGGCTCTTCATCCTGGAGAAGGCTCCAGGGTGACCTTATAGGGGCCTTCCAGTACCTGAAGGGGCCTACAAAAAAGCTGGGGAGGGATTTCTTATAAGTGCTTATAGCAACAGGACAAGGGGAAATGGTTTCAAACTGGCAGAGGGTACATTAGATTAGATATTCAGAAGATATTATTTACTATGAGGGTGGTGAGACACTGGAATAGGTCGCCCAGTGAGGTTGTGAATGTCACCTCCCTGGTGGTGTTCAAGGCTAGGCTGGATGGGGCTTTAAGCAACCTGGTCTAGTGGATGGTGTCCCTGCCTATAGCAGGAGCGTTGGAACTAGATGATCTTAAATGTCCCTTTCCATCCCAAACCATTCTATGATATATACTGAATGTTTTCATCTTGATCTGGCAGTGGTGAGAGTAAGATATCTTAACAAGGACTGAAATTGTTTTTGTGCTCTACTGGAAGTCTATTTTTACTGAAGCTTGTAAGCAAGAGTGCAATAATTTCTTCCATGTTTGTTTTTTTTTTTTTTTTCTGGCATTTTTCCTTTGCCAAATAGACACATCCATCCAAAGCCAGTAAGGTGACCTGGTTCCTTGCTTATGTGAGGTATTATTGTGAGATTTGTACTTATTTTTTCTTAACATTACTTTTCCTGAAGACTGCTATAAAATACTTATATTCTAATGGAATAGAAGCATGTCAATCCAAGTTGGCAGCAAAATTCTACCAAGTTAACTCTTATGAAGGTTATTGTTCTGGAAGTGGGGCCTTAATCTACATTTAGAGAACTCTCAGGTTCAGATCCCATAGAAGCCTACACCAAAAATGTGGAATTTATCATAGCTTAAATTTGGAAGTTTGTACAGTGGTTTGGCTGTTGATTATCTGGATTAGGTCCTAAAACCTGTGTATAATTCCTGATTTTGCCGTTACTGTTTAGACAGTCTTAACTGAAGTCAGACTTTTCCCCTACCTCATAGGTGTGTTGGAAAATGAAACCCACTTTAAATATGCAACAGATTCCTTGAGAGCTCTGAAAATTCCTGTGCAGAAAAGGCAGTAAATCAATTCAAGCATGTAAGCAGATTGGTAAGTTTCAGCAGTGAAGAGTAAGATTAATGCTGTGGTCTGAGGAACTGATGAAGTCACTCTTGCTAGAAGTAAGCAAATAATATGAAATCCTAGCAAACATTCTTAATTTCCAGGATTAATAAGCAAAACAAGTAACAACAAAAAAACACTTTTTTTTCATTTTCCCTACCCACGCGACCTCTTTGAAGGGAGAGAAAACTTAGGTTTCAGAGCATTTTTTCCCCCGTTCTTTAGTTTGTTTGAATTAAAGTGCTCTCTGCAGTGAGGGCCATGTCCCTCCCCCTCCAGATCAATATTTTAATGACTTATCAGAAAGAGAATGAATTGTTTACTTGAAAAACTCAGGATCCCATAAAGGGTGAGGTAAAGGTGTCCACTGGAAACAGAGACCTTGAACAGCTGACCGCTGTTGTGAAACTAGTAAAAGAAAAGCAGGCTCTCCAACTACCTCAGCACAGTGATATTCAGAAAAATGTCGTACAACAGCATCTCAGTTCTGACAGATCCCAGTAGTGTACCACAGGATCCCTTGGCAGTTGTCTGAGATGGTAAGTGCCTTCCTGTGCTTGATTCATGTGCGGAAAAGGTATGGTAAAATGGACTAACAAGAAAATGGTGCAAGTTACTTTTGAATAATAAGCACTTTGGAATAACAAAATATCTGCACATTTCTGTGGCCTGTGTAATTTAGCAGGATACGTACAAGAAGTTAAAGTGATCTCAGCCCATGCTTTCTATTACAGAGATTAGGTGGCCTTAGGATAAAAATACAGCTGGTAGTAAATGTGGCCAAACTTCACTGGGGTTACAGAGATGCTTCCAAGCCTAAATGTATGAAAAGGATAATTTTTTGTAATCTACATTCAGATGCTTCTTGAAAAATTCTCTTATTCTTAGTTATCTTCTCAGCTGAAACATTCTGATAATATTCTTTATATGAATGACTAGCAGAAGAAAAGCAAGAAGTAGGTTTTTCTGTGTCAATGTGTATTTTTTGCTTTCTCCCTATACTGACCTTTAACTTCCTTGTTTTGGTTTTTCTTGCTTCACTGCAACTGCAATTCCAAGATTGCAGCCATTTCTTTCTTTCATTACCATTTGTTCATGGAAATATTCCTGTTGAATTAATTGCTGGTAGTTTCAATGTAGTTGTGGAACTATGAAGCTGCCTGCTTGCACTTGAATTATGAATAAATAATAAATAAACCTGGCTGTTTTCTGTATTTCACAGTAAAGCCCAGAGTTGCCCCTGCCAAGGCCCTGCTCTTTGCTCTGTATTTGTGACAGAGGATCATAGATCTGCAATTCTCACCAACTTCAGCATGCCCTGGTTTGAGCTAGGGAATGCTTCTCCTACTTCTTCCAGAAGTTGATATTTAAAATAGTGATCACTTGGTCTGAAGAAGGACAGAAATGTGTTTTCCCTCCATAGCTGTACTGCATTCGGTCAATATGCCTCAGTTCTAACATCTAGATTTTACAGTTAATGATAGAAATGTGTACCTCTCCCTCTTGTTTCTCAGCTGGAAGGCATGATGGGAGTGCTGACATCAGACTGGGAATTAAGCAGAGGTGCTAAGGCTGCTACTGTATGACAATGATAAAGCATCAGGGGAGTGAGTTAGGAAATTAAAAAATGATATAGTCAGGAAGGCTAAACCCTTGAGCTCCCTAAGGATATGACATTGATGAATAGCCAGCAGGTCGTGAGTAACATTATAGCTTTCAATCCCTTATGCAGCGCCCCCACAAAAAAGAATGGCTTCATCGCTGGTGTCTGCTAAAAAGGGGTTAATAAATTGAAACTACCAAGAGGAGTGGAACGAAGAACAAGAGGCCCTACCCAGACCAAGAAGTGCTCGAAGTTTACAAATATCCCAGAATACTGGCAGTATGCCTGGTCTTTCAAGGTCAAGTTTTCCAGAAGATTTGTTCTAAAAGCTAAAAAAGGGGCTCTGCCCTCATTCTCCACCAAAAAATCTGTCACGGCGTTAACTAGATCAATCTATGCCCGTGACAGGGGGGCAGTAGGCCCCTGCCCGTCTATTCCCACCCTGGCCCCACACAAAATGGGAAGGAAGGAGGGGGGGAAAGAAAAAAAGAAACACCAGCAGCAACGATCTATGGAGGAAAACTTATTTTACTAACTATGATATTGGAAATGCAAAATAGCACAATACAATAAGATCCAATTGAAATTGAGACTAATAAATCAAAAAAGATAGGAGAGAGAGTTCCTGAGACCAAGTCAAACCTGAAAAGCTTGGAATGGTTAGGAAACACAAGCTCCAGGCACCCACTGCCAAGCAGTAAGAGAGCGCCCCCCCCTCCCCCGCGGAAGGGTCAGATCCCGTGACTTCTGTCATGTACAGGGATAGGTACATGGAGCTGGAGTATTAACGCTTTAGTTCCAGTGCACTACATGATGTGTTGATGTGGAATACTGAAAACCAAAAAAACGTAAAACCGTGACAGAAATTAACAGGCTTTGTTACTGTTATCAATTAGTACTATTCTACTGTTATTGCTATTAATGAACATTCACTAGCTAGCTTGCATGTTCACAAAACTACTTTCTATCTGTATAAGTCACTGTTTTTTCCAGTTAATAGCCAATATTTTTCTGCAGAGATGATCACACTAGGTGACACCCATTATAGACTAAGGAGAAAGTGAATGCGGAGAAGAGCAAGGTAAAACAGCTACCTAAGCTCTGTTTCCTAATCACCTTCCTTTCCTGTGCTCCTCTTTCTATACCTCAAGGATCATCAGGTTCCAACACCCCTACTACAGGCAGGGTTGCTAGCAGCTGGATCAAGTACTGGAGCAGATTGCCCAGGGCCCCATCCAACCTGTCCTGAAGCACCTCCAGGGCATCCACAAAAACGTTCACCTGACATTTAATCTAAATCTCCCTTTCTTTAGTTTAAAAACATTTTCCCTTGCCCTGTCACTATCTACCTGTATAAAAAGTTGATCTCCCTCATCTTTATAAACTTTCTTTAAATATCAGAAGGCCACAATGAGGTTTTCCCACAGCTTTCTTTTCCAGGCTGAACAAGCCCAGTTCCTTCAACCTATCTTCATAGGAGAAATACTCCAGCCCTCTGATAATCTTTGTGGCCCTGCTCTGGACCCTCTCCAAATGCTCCAGTCTTTCCTATGTTGGGAGCCCCGGACTTGGACAAAGTACTCCAGCTGGGGCCCTACAAGGGCAGAATAGAGAGGGACAATCCCTCCCCCTACTGGCTACCCCTCTTCTGATGGAACCCAGGATACTGTTGGACTTCTAGGCTGCAATTGCACACTACTGGCTCATGATAAGTTTTTCATCAACCAGGACATCTAAGTTCTTCTCAGCAGGGCTACTTTCAAGGAGTTCTTATCTCAGTTTGTGTACGTATCTGGGATTACATTGACCTAAGTGCAAAACCCTGCACTTAGCTTTGTTGAAACTCATTAGGTTTACAAGGGCCCTCCTTTTGATTTTATCAATATTCCTTTGGATGGTACCCCTTCTTTCTGCTGCATCAGCTGTGCTGCTCAGCTTGATGTCATCAGCAAGTTTGCTGAGGATGCACTTAATCCCATAATCCCATCATCTATGTAATTGATAAAGATGTTAAAGAGTATCAGACCCAAAACAGGCCCCTGGGGGACACCACTTGTTTCCAGCTTCCACCTGGGTATAGAGCCATTGATCACAAACCTCTGGATGTGACCTTCCAACCAATTCCTTACACTGAATAGTCCATCCTTCAAATCTATACATCTCCAATTTAGAGGTAAGGAGGTGATGGGGGACCATTTCAAAGGCCTTGCACAAGTCCAGGTAGATGACATCAGTCTCCTTCCCTTTGTCTACTGATGATGTCACTTCATCCTAGAAGGCCACCAGATTGGTCAGGCATAACCCTCCCTTGGTGAAGTCATGCTGGCTGCTAATGACACACAACTGCATTGGTTTAACAAATCGTTGTGCATAAGGTGATACTCTATAACTTTTTTGTGCTCTTAGACCTGTCCTCATGAATAGGCTCTTCACAGGTGTTTTTTTTTAATATTCTCCAAGAATGTGCAGAAATAAATGTTATTTGACTTGCGGATTAAACATCGAAGTGCACTCTGTCCTGTCAAAAAAAACCAGACTGTTCTGGAAAGAAGAGGAAACAATAGTTGTGTACCTTAGTTACACTGCATAATTCACCATTGGATATGAATGATGAGAAGAAGTAAAGACCACCTTGCTGCCTTCTAAGTGGACTGGCTTTAAAGTGCTGGCAAAAACAAGTATATGGAAAACAAATAATGTCTTTAGCATCTTGACCATCTCATCTAACATTGTTCTCTAAATGTAAAACACTTATTCTGAGTTGTCTCCATTAGTAAGAGAAAGACACAAGTCCTTGTAGAGAATGATTCATCCCTTTTCAAAAATTTCTTTCATAAGATCACACTGATAACTTTCTCAAGGTGACTGTTCATTTTCTTTGCCTATAAATGCACACTTAAAGCTACTTAGTGCAGGGGGGGAGGCCCCCGCCAAATGCTCGATCGCTACCTGGAGCCGGGATGCAGACTCGACTCCAGGAGAGTAAAAAAGCCTCCTTTATTGTGCAGATAGCTCACTTATATAGTACATGAGTTGTTTATGTCCCTTTGTCCACTTGTCCTTTTCTCAGTGGTAAAGCCTTGCAGTTAAGTGCATCCCGCCCAAGCATACACCTTGTTTTTCTGATTCCACCCGAAAACAGTTCCGCTTAAGTTGTTTGCTACTTAGCTCAAGGTCAGCTCAGTTTGCAGTCCCCTCCCACTGCAAGCAATCCCTCAGCGCCGGTGATCTGGCTGCCTAGCTGTTGCATAGCTACTGCAGCAACCTGGTGCTCCAACTTATACCTTTTCAAGTTATTTATGACATCCCTCCACGGTTTCGTAAGTTTTTTCACTGTCTTGTCTTCATCAATAACTAGATCCCAAAGATAATCCCCATATCTTCTCCACTCACTCGCCTCAAAATAAGCACCGGGGCTTGTAAAAAATTCCCTTACCACCCCGAAGTCTACAAGACCCGGTACCCATTTGAGAGTAGAACTCTCTACCCCTCGCTTTTCTAAAAAGCGCTGCAATCATGTGAGGGCTACGTCTTTATCCATGATGCTCTATAACTCTGCGTCTCACCGCACCGCGTCTATCTGCGAGTGTGTAACATTTTTCTGCGTCCCAGCACGATTTTAAAACTTTTTCTGCATCCCACTGCAATTCTATGGTTATTTTTCCACATCCCACCGTGATTCTATGTTTTTTTTTCTGCGTCCCACTGCGATTCTTTGTTTTTTTTTTTCCTCATCCCACCGCGATTCTATAACTTCTTTCCGCAATCCTACCATGCCGTGATCCAACCACGATTTTGTGTGTTCCGCTTCCCACCGCACCGTGATCCTGCTGGTATTGATTCCTCGACCATGAGTTCTACCGTTCGGGCGCCACTTGCAGGGGGGGAGGCCCCTGCCAAATACTCGATCGCTACCCGGCGCCGGGACGCAGACTCGATTCCAGGAGAGTGAATAACTTATTTTATTGCACAGATACCTCACAAGGTCAGCTCGTTGCTTACCACATCTGGTATTATTCCATTGCTATGTACTCAGAGCTGCCGTGCCCCTGCTTGTACAATACTTTCAGGGAGCCATAGCCCTGCTCCCTGAGCCATTCTGCAACAACTTAGCTTTCAGATTACTAGTTACCAGACATAAAAATGATGAGTCCCATTTCCCACATCCATGGTAAGAATGCTGATGAACTACGTATTAAGTATGTGTACACATTATCTTTTTCTGTGTTTTGCAGATCTTTGAATCTCCGTGCTGAATTCTGCGTGTGTGCATATTACTTCTTCCATGGACTAATGATCTATGGCCAGAGCTATGGAGTGTGACAATGGTGTTTGTGTCCAATCTATCAAACGCCATTATCACACTAAATAGCTACTGGTAGATGAGACATCAATTCGGAAACGTATGTGAATTGTGGCAATACATTTTCCCACTGTATTATTGAGGAATAAATAAGCTTTTTACATGTCAGGATGACTCTTTTCTTTTATGAGGAAGCCCACAATAATATGTGGGAAGTATATGCTCTGCCATGTGCGTTTCCAGATTCCCACTGCAAAACATCTAGGAGTCATCTAGAATCACAGAATGGTTTGGGTGGGAAGGAACCTTTAAGATCTAGTTCCAACCCCCTTGCTATAGGCAGGGTCATCTCCCACTAGATCATGTTGCTCAAAGCCTTGTCCAGCCTGACTCTTAGAGCCCTCCTAAGAGCAATGACCTGTGAGTACCACAATAGAGCAAGGTTTTAAAATTTGTTAAGATGGCTTTAATCTGAGGTAAGTATTAGGTGTTTTCTACTATTAATTGTATGTATATTGTATATGTATAAATGTATAATTATTGCAGTGTAATTGTACATGTAGCAGAACTCAAGGACAGTGATTCAAGAGGACAAAAACTCAAGATGATACATCTAAACTGCAGTCAGATGAGTTTCTTTCTCGAGTGTCAATTAGTCCCCAATAGTTTCTTTCTCACTTGGCACTCACTGCTTATCAATACAAAGTAGAACATAGTCTGAATTTTTTTATCTTCCTCAGCACTGATCTTCCTTGCACTCTGTCATGGTTTTCCATAGGTTGTCCCCTTTAAAATTTTTGCACATTTCTGGGATGTCCAAACTGGCATAATCATACTATTAGGTTTCCTGAATGTGCTTTTCATTATCAATATTGGTTGGGGATCTGCCCCAAAGCTAGATAATATTGTGTGGTGGGGAGTGTGGAGAAATTTGTGAGAAAACTTAGAGAAGTGGGCACCTCCAGTGTCATGGAGCTTCACTCCTGAACACCTGCAGAACCCTGAAAGTTTAGACAGGTGTTTAAGAGAAGGACATTGTAGTTCCAGCAGATCTAAGGAGGCACAAATTATTTGGGGCCTTGCTTACTACTGAGCCCTGCTCAACACTATTCAAGGGAAAGAGAATATCTCCAAACCTGCAGTGGAAAAGACCTATATTGGTGTCAGTTGCCTCCACAGAAGGAAAAAAGTGGCTGTGAAAATCATCTTGCTTATAATGGAAAGAGGAAGAAAAGAGGAAGAAGAGGTAGAGGAAGAGGAAGGAGGGGAGGAAGAGGAGGAGCCATTGAAAAAAAACAGCATGAAAACCACTGGCAATAACATCAACAAGGTCATCAACCAAAACAGATGAATATGAGGAAGAGACAACAATCTGACCTCTAAGACTGAGTGAGATCCGAGACATGCAAAATGAATATAGCCGATATCCAAATGAAATCCTTGTCATCTGGTTGCTCAGGTGCTGGGACAGTGGAACCAATGGTGTGAATTTGTAAGGCATTGAAGACTGCCAGTTGGGATCTCTCACTAAGGACCCAGTCATTGATAGAGCAACTGGCAAAAGGGATGATTGAGCTCCCACCATCTAGAATCAAGTCCTGACTGTCATGAAGGAGAGATATCCCTTCAAAGATGATGTGATGCACAATCTAATTAAATGGACCACTATGGAAAAAGGTATCCAGTATAGAATCATAGAATGATTTGGGTTGGAAGGGACCTTTAAGATCATCTAGTTCCAACCCCCCTGCTATAGTCAGGGATACCTCCCTCCAGACCAGGTTGCTCAAAGCCCCATCCAGCCTGGCCTCGAATGCTTCCAAGGAAGGGGCATTCACAACCTCTCTGGGTAACCTGTTTGTATGGGAACTGCTGAATCACAGCTTGAACCTCTGATTAGTCACCTGAGGCAAGCAATATGTCAGCCCTGGAAGCACAGGTGAAAGCAATTCACCTGTGCTGCAGGAAGGGGTGGAGCCAGGCTCCACCTCTCCTAGACCCATTTAAGCGCTGACTACCAGTGGGGGAAGGATCTTTCCTTTAGAGATCCACTCCTCTGGAGTCTTCTGAGTGAGCCCTCTACACGGGTAAGCATTTCATCTATTTTCTCTTATCCTCACTGTGCATAATTCTCTTGTTTGTTTCATTTTTGTACTTTGATTATACATTTATTATACTTTGATTATACTTCTCAATTATACATTATTTCTCTTGATTATACGCTTGGCAATCCAGCAGGCAAGCTAAATATACTTAAATCTGCATCATGTCTTTCCTTTGGAATTTCTACAAATGGATCAAGGAGAGAATACTACCCTCCTAGATAAAATAATACCAGGGCAGATCCCAGGATTTGTGGGATCCCCTTACTATGAACTAGCAACCGTCATTGAAAAAATGGGATCCTCTACGTGATATGGGAAACATCTCTCTATGTTGTATGGCTGAGTACTTTCAGGGACTTAGCAAAGATAAATTAACCACGAAAGAAAGACAACTAGCTGCCTCTATAGTGGCATGGCCACTATTAAATGCTTTAAATACTACCAAAATGAGGAATAGTACTTTAATGAGTGAAAATCAACTCCTGAAAAACTGCATAGAAAAAATAGAACGAGAACTTGGCCTATTAACAGGGAAAAAAACAACTCTACAACTTCCAATAGGTTAAGTTTGTAACATTTCAATAGACAATGACCAAGCTCCTGAATCAATAGACTAGGTTGATCAGGAAGATAAAAATTCCAAATTGGACCTTGAATCTCCAATTTTTACAGAACCACTGGAAGTCTGTCCTGTGGTAACTCAAAAAATGAAAAAGTGCAGGATAGACCGGTGGGGTGCTGCCAGGTCAGTGGCCCCCTACCCAGGCTCATCTACACATAACAGCCTGGCCCTACACAGCTACAGAATTAATGGACTTAGTACAGAGGGTCCGACAGAAACCTAGAGGATGTGTGCCAGCTTGGTTATTAAGACTATGGGACTCTGGGGTCGAAAGTGTCTTAGTAAACGGCCCAGAAATAGCCAAATTAGCTTCCATGGCTACCCATCCTGCGCTTAGACAGAGGCTATATGCAGGTAGTCATCATACTGATGAAAATCACTCCATAATAGCATGGTTAATGGCAGCCTGCTGTATGGTGTGGCCAAATAAATTGGACATACCTTTACATTCAGGAATGTGGTCCTCAATGGAGGGCCTTCAGAACTATATCTGGAAACTAGGTTTTAGAAAAGCAATTCACGAAGACACATTTGATGGCCCCGACATGGTTAAATTCTTAGCAGGGATGAGGGACCTGATTTTACAACAAGCTCCCTGTCACCTATATGGAACTGTAGTCTCCATATTAAATCCCCTGGTAGCTTCAGAAGCAGTAGTCCAACAGGCTGTTAAGTCAGTGGCTGATTTGGGAGAAACGGAACGCCTGTGGTTGAAATGCAAAATTAGAATATTAGAAGAAGCTGAGGCCCTGCTGGTAACTAAAATCAAAATGCCAGCTGCTCAGGCTTCTCAATCGGGACCCATAAGGGTCTCCCGTAAACAAATGTTTAATGATTTGATTTGGGCCAGGGTCCAATTTGCTAAAATTGACTGCCACCCCAACTATGTCCTCCTCCAGCTCTGGAGACAGCTAAAGGATGACCAAGAATGTCAAACTTAGCCTAAGAAACCAAGGGTAAGGATCATAGACAGGTGCCAACAATGACATGGAATCTAGAGGAATTTATTGTTCCAAATAAGAAAAAAAAAAAACAAAACAAAACAGCCTCAGGTAGCTTGGGCTACAATGCCTGAGCCACCAGAAGCAAGAGAATTGGCCTTGGCACAATTAATGGCATGACAAGGGATGTTAGTCCCCCCTAGGATCTCCAGACAGGACCGGACGCCCTATGTAGAATTAAAGATTTATTGGTCCCAGAAAAATATTCAGAGGGTTATGGCAATAGTAGACACCAGAGCGAAAACATCAATTATCTATGGAGATCCGACTAAATTTAAAGGAGATATAGTGATGATTGGTTTTGGGGGACAAACTATTCCTGTCACCCAAACATGGTTAAAACTGGGGGTTGGGCGCCTCCCACCCCGGGAGTATAAGGTATCTATTGCCCCAGTTCAAGAATACATACTGGGCAT
>JAPSGF010000271.1:70113-104109 GCA_035772895.1 Perdix hodgsoniae | reverse complement strand
GCCATCGCTGGAGAGGATTGTGTCCTCTGGCAAGATGGGCTGTCGTTTCGGGCAACGATCTCGGTCTCATCTTAGAGCAAGCGTCACAATCTTGGCATGCCTGGACAATGTCAGGTAGTTATATGGGCAGTCCCCATGCTTTAGCAGCTGCCCACATTGTCTTTTGTTCCGCATGCCGTAGTTTCTGATGTAACCAACAGGCGATGTTCTCAGATGGGGAATTATCAATCCATCTGACTCGAGCCAGCGTGTCAGCCTCATCATTTCCCAGTGATTGTAAGGGCTGATGACCAGAAACATGGTAGACACATACAGTCCTGTGTTTAACTGTGTTCCATATGTCTAACCACATGTCTTAGCCCCAGATTGGTCGGGCGTGGATAGTCCATTCCTGGGTGGCCCACTGTGCAATCCAAAGAGTGAGCCCCCGGTACCCAGCCCAACTATCTGTGCAGATGTTCAAAATACCATCACCGGGTTCCTTGGTTATAACCATCCACACAGCTCGTAATTCTGCCCATTGGCTGCTCTGACCATCCCCCTCGTCAAACCAGATTGTCTCGGTCAAAAGATCGTATGCTATTGCTCTCCACTTGCTTGGGTTACCCTTGCTGGACCCATCTGTGTACCAGGCATCTTCAGGGATAGGATATTTCCCCTCCCCTCTTCTCTGGTGGAGCGACCAGTGTTTCTTTTGGTGCATCACTATGATAGGTCACTTGGCCTAGGGTTTTCTGAAGTTCTTCTTTCAAAGGTGATGAAGACAGACTGCTCCTTTGGCTGAGTTAAGCGACCCATCGTGCCACTGTTTGCGCTTGGGCCACCCCGTCTTAGGAAGGTGGGTTATATCTTTCACCCACCCCTGGATTGGCAGAGTTGTTTTAACTATGACTTCAGCTGTTTGAGTTATTGGCTCTACTGCCTGTAACGCTGAATAGGCAGCCAATAACTGTTCTTCAATCATGCTGTATCTTTCTTCTGCTCCATGCCAAACCTGAGACCAAAACCCAATGGGTTCCGAACAGAACTCTGGCGTTGCCACAGGCCCCAGCCAAAGCCATCTTGAGTCACGTGAACATCCAACTCGGCTGGGAGGGTAGGATCAAATATACCCAATGCCTGGGCTTGTTTAACTGCCAGTTTTGCCTGTTGAAAATCATCCTGCTCTGTTTTCCCCCCAATCCCATAGCTGCCCCTTTTTTGTGAGTCTGTACAGTGGCCTCAGCAGCTGCGCTAGGTGAGGTATAAAGGAATGCCAATAACCCAATATACCCAGAAACTCCTGCAGCTGTTCCGATGTTGTAGGGACCGGGAAGACCTGAACTTTATCTATAACAGCACTGGCTGCTACTTTGGTCTTTCCTGACCAAACCACCCCCAGGAATTTTACAGACAGGCCCGGACCTTGCACCTTTTGGGGATTTATAGCCCATCCCTTCGGTTGTAAATAGGCGGTTAATGCATCTGCCGCCTGCCCTACTGCCTCCAGTGAGTCGGATGTCAACAGGAGATCATCAATGTAATGATAGAGATTAACAACATCGGGTTACTCCCAATCCACCAGGTCACATGCCACTAGATTATGACAACGTTGGTGAGTGCACGTACCCCTGTGGCAGGACCTGAAAGGTCCACTGCCTGCCTCCCCACGTAAACGCAAATTGGTCTTGCGATTCCTCAGCAATTGGGATGCTAAAAAACGCATTTGCTAGATCTTGGACACAACGATAGGTTTTTATCTCCCTACTCAATGTGTCCATTAGAGAGGCAATATTAGGTACGGCCGCATGAATAGGCGGCGTGACCTTATTTAATTCTCTATAATCCACCGTCATTCTCCATGTGCCATCTGACTTCCGCACTGGCCATATGGGGGAGTTATATGGGCTGTGAGTAGGTCTTATAAAACCCAGTTTTTCTAATTCCTGCACCATTTTCGATATTTCTTCTTGCCCACCCGGGAGTCTATATTGCCTTACATTAGTAATCTGTCGCGGTTTCGGCAGGCAAATAGGCTCATGTTTCGCATGGCCTCTCAATATTGCCTGCACCGCCGGGATGCTGATGCATCTCTGTCGAAGTCTGAACTCCCCCACAGTTGTCTGGAGAGCCAGACCCCATAGAATACCTATGCCCAGTATGTATTCTTGAACTGGGGCAATAGATACCTTATACTCCCGGGGTGGGAGGCGCCCAACCCCCAGTTTTAACCATGTTTGGGTGACAGAAATAGTTTGTCCCACAAAGCCACCAATCATCACCTTATCTCCATGAAATTTAGATGGGTCTCCATAGATAATCGATGTTTCCGCCCCTGTGTCTACCAGTGCCATAACTCTCTGTATGTTTTTCCGGGACCAGTAAATTGTTAGTTCTACATAGGGCCTCCGGTCCCGTCTGGAGGCCCTAGGGGGATTAACATCTCCCATCACGCCATGAACTGCGCCAGGGATAATTCTTTTGCCTCGGATGTCTCAGGCATTGTAGCCTGAGACACCTGAGGTGGTTTTTTTTTCCTATTGGGAACAATAAAAACTTCTAAGTTCCACGCCTGTGTCGGCATTCTTTCTATGATTCTTACCCTTGGTTTTTTAGGGTGAGTTTGAAATTTTTGATTGTCCCTCAACTGTCTCCAGAGCTGGAGGAGGACATAATTAGGCTGGCGGTCAATTTTAGCGAATTGAATCCCAGCCTGGATTAAATCATTAAACATCTGCTTCCGAGAAACCCTTATGGGTCCCGATTGAGAAGCTCGAGTAGCCGGCATTTTGATTTTAGTCACCAGCAATACTTCTGCTTCTTCTAATAATCTAACATTACGTTTTGATCTTAGGCGTTCTGTCTCTCCTAAATCGGCTACTAACTGAGCAGCCTGCTGGACCGCTGCTTCTGAGGCTACTAGAGGGTTCAATATGGAAACCAGGGTTCCATATAAGTGAGAGGGAGCTTGCTGTAGGATTAGGTCCCTCATTCCTGCTGTGAATTTTACCATGTCAGATCCATCAAATCTATCTCCATAGCTACCTTCTCTAAAACCCCATTCTCGAATGTAGTTTTGAATGTCCTCCATGGAGGACCACATTCCTGAATTTACAGGGATATCTGTTTTGTTTGGCCACACCACACGGCTGGCCGCCATTAACCAAGCAATTATAGAGTGGTTCTCATCAGTGTGGTAACTACCTGCGTAAAGCCTTTGTCGGAGAACAGGGTGAATGGTCATAAAGGCCAGTGTAGTTACTTCTGACCCACTTACTATGACACTTTCTGCTCCAGAGTCCTAAAGTTTCAACAGCCAGGGCAGTACACTTTCTTTGGATCTTTGTCGGAATTTTCGCACTAGATCCATTAATTCCGTGGCTGTGTATGGCCAGGCCGTCACGTGCAAGCGAGTTTGGGTAGGGGGCCACTGATCTGGTGGCACCCCTGCTGGTCTATCATGAACCTTTTTTGTTTTTTGAGTTACCACCGGACGGACTTCCATTGGTTCTAGACAAATAGGAGCTTCGAGATCCAACTTGGAATTTTTATCTTCTTGATCAAGATGATCCACTGATTCAGAAACTTGGTCATCAGTTACTGTAATACTGCCAACTTGGCCTATGGGGAGTAGGGTTGATTTTTTTCCCTGTTAACAGGCTAAGTTCCTGTTCTAATTTTTCAATACAGTCTTTAATAAGTTGGTTCTCACTTATTAAGGTATTATTATTCATTTCCGAAGTATTTAGAGCCTTTAGTAGAGGCCATGCTACTAAAGAAGCAGCTAGCTTTCTTTCTTTTGTAATTAATATATCTTTGCTGAGTCCTTGAAAATACTCAGCTAAACCATATGGGGAGACGTGTCCTATACCCCTTAAGGGACCCCATTTTTTGATGACACTTGCTAATTCATAATAGGGAGATCCCACAAATCCTGGGATCAGTCCCGGTATCGCTTTGTCTAAGGGAAGAGCGAGCGTTCTCCCCCTTGATCCATTTACAAAAATTCCAGATTAAAGACATGATATAAATTTAGATGTATTTAGCTAGCCTGCCTGGCTCGCCAAGTGTACAATCAAGGAAAAAATAATATAATTGAAAAGTACTGTCAAATAGATGTATAATCAAAATTAGACCAATAAAGAGTTAGCCACAAGGGTAACAAAGAGAAAATAGGTGGAATGCTTACCCGTGCAGAGGCCTCGCTGCAAAGTGCTCCAAAAGAGTGGATCTTTCAGAAGAGATCCTTCCTCCCTGGCAGTCAGCACTTAAATGGGTCTAGGAGAGGTGGAGCCTGGCTCCACCCCTTCCTGCAGCACAGGTGAATTGCTTTCACCTGTGCTCCCAGGGCTGACATATTGCTTGCCTCAGATAACTAATCAAAGGTTCAGGCTGTGATTCAGCAGCTCCCATACAGTCCCTTTGACACAACATTCTATTTTTTATGCAAAAATTTTTTTTTTTTCACACCACAGACCCAGTGGCTAGGGTAGGATGGAGGGGGTTCCAGGGTTACTGTAGTGACCCACATGCAGTCTCTGCCCTGAGGGGACCCAGTACTGCAATGTGCTGAGAATCTGCTGGGGGCTCACTGAGCAGCTGTGACATTGTAGGACAGCTGCACTGAAATAGTCTCTCATTCTATGTGTCTGAAGGAAAAAGCTACTGGAGAAAGGCTGTCCACCCAGCTCCACTCATAAATGGTACTTTAAATTCTCTTAACTTTGTTTTTTGAGAGTTTTATGTTTAGCGTGACTGTTTTCTTCCATAACAATGTCAGAAACACATGGTTGAGAAAAAAACAAATCTGTCCGAAAGGCACAGGGACCTCTATGCCACATTTAAGTTGTGGTGCAAAAGTAGCAGCAGCAGCTACACACGCTGCTCCACTAGCAAACCTCATAAATCCAGTACAGGGAAATCAACTGCAGCTTCCACCTCTGCACCCAACCAGTTTCCTGGTTAATCAGGAAAAAAATCAGGTGTTGAAAGTCCTACCTGCCTGGTTACATGGGCTAGCTGCAGGACAAGCCTCAGGTACATGCAGGACAGGGTGCAGCCCTTCCTGAACATCAGTGTAGAATGTAAATCCATTTACTTTTAATATAATATCCATTTGCTATATTCAAATCCTGCAAACCTGTTGGACTCACAATTGCTGCCACTGGTAATAGGGTGATGTGGTGAGGTTTTTGTTGAGGCTGCAAATGATTCCAGGTGGTGCCTGGTGCAGTGCCACTGGTGGGGGCCACATGTAGCCCTGGTGCTGCACACTACTCCCTGCGGCACTCCCACATGGCATAGCGGTGTCCTGCTTATTGTCTGTAAAATTTCTTATCATAAACTTGGTATGGGCATTACTAATCTGCTACATTTATACTAAAGCCATGATCTGATGAAGTGATTCACATGTGAAACTTCACGTTCCAGGAATCATACTTCACACTCATGAAAACTAAATAGAGAAATTTTCATGGATACCTATGGAATTAACATCTGGCTGCTTTGCATCAAACAGCTGCTTGTCAAAGGAGGGAGCAGCCAAAAACAGTGAAGAGTGCACTATTTCATGTCCACATTTTGTTGTGCTATACACCTGTGGCACTGAAGCACTGCTTGCTCAAGCAGGCAACGGTCCTGCATTGTGTCAGCCCTACGCTTGGCTCTGGGGTTGCTTGGAGCAGGAGGGCCGTGCAGCAGCACACACTACCTGCTCCTTTTTGTGCTGAAAGGTATAACGGGGAGCGGGCCTCAGGCGACCAAACGTGAGGAGGGCAGTGGAAGGCTGCCAGCTACTGCTCCTTGTCCCAGGGCGCCTTCAAGTGGGGGCCGCAGCCGTGCAGGACCCCGAGGCGTGGAACCTGGCGTTGCCCGTGGGCACGGCGGGGACGGGGCCTGCCCCGACCCTAATGCGAGGGCTCGAAGTGGTACTCCTGGCTGGGGTGGGCTCCGTGGCTGCTGCGCTGCAGCGCGTGTTGGCAGCGGAGGGCCGCAACCCATCCGGCGCCTCCCGCCCGCCCCGCTCTCGGTCGACCTCGGAGCGCTGGGGCTGCGCAGCCCTCCCCGCCCCCGGCTCGCTCCTAGAGCTGCTCCGCAGGGAATCGCACGGAGCGTTTCCCGCATCTGTACGAGCCACGGCTCCCCCTACCTCCTGTAGAGCCGCTGCCATTATGCTCCGGTGTCTCCTGGCCAGGCTTCGCGGCGGGCGGACGGCCGGGGCGGTGCGGACCATAGCCATGCCTGCCTGAGCCCGGCAGGCCCGGGCCGCAGCAGGTGTGTGTGCATGGGGGTGGAGGTTGCATGCGGTGGGGGTCGCCTCCTCCCGGCCCCGCGGAGTGCGGCCTGGTCTGCACGGTAGGGCCAGGGCTCAAGGGTGGGGCGGCGGCATCTGTTGGCTACTTCTCCCCCTTCCTCCTTTACCACTGTCACGGGGCCTTTCCCCTGCCCGAGGCTCCGTAGGGCCGCCGAGGGGCGAACGGGCCAGGCGGGGGCAAAGGCGAGGGGAGGGGTTCCCGTGCCGTTCATGCACGGGGCCGTCTCCGTCTGTGTGGAGCAGCCGGAGCTAAGGTGGCTGAAGAATATGGCAGCGTTCCCCAGAGTGGGGTGGAGATGAGGGATGTGGGGAAGGTGCCAGCCCTCGGTGCTCTCCACGGAGAAGGGAGTGCAGGTCGTGCCCGACTTCTGCTCACAGTTACAGGTGCAGCTGCAGAGGGGCTCAGCGGTGCCACCGAGTTAGCAGATCCTGGGATGAGAGGGAGACAGCCTCACGAAGAGCTATCCTACGAGACAGCAGTGAGATGGGGACTGGCACATAGTAAAGGTAGTTATGAGTTGTGGAGTGCAAGGGTGAGTAGCCACAGCTGAGCAGAGCGAGCAGTGCTGTGTAGAGCAGCCGTTGGCCCTGCAGGAGGACAGGCAGGGATGTGGGCACTACTCTAGGCATGGCAGGCACACCATGGGAGCCTTAGCCTTAGCCCTGAGGGCTGCATGCAGCATTGGGACAGGACCAGCAGCCATTTTGGTGGGGTGGGCCTCGGTCTCCTGCAGCTGTGGGGCCATTGGGTGTGGGGTGCTGCATGCTGCTCAGTGCTTCAAGGAAGAGTGAATAGCAGAAAGGGAAAAAAAAAAACAAAACATCTCAGCAGTCAGCTCAAAGTTGTTAGGAGGGGGCTAAGGCACTGTTTTGCAGGCATCTCATTGCTGAGGAAATGGATTTTGTGAGGGGAGGGTGGTGCATGTGTGGGTAATCTCTGTAGTTAATGCTGTGCGGAGAAGGAAAAATGCCACTGAGCGGCCCCAGATACAGGAGCAGAGGAGAGGGCAGGCAGGAGCTGACCCTGCATGGTTGGCCCACAGCCATGGGCACGAGGGCAGAGGTGATGCAGCTCCCCATGGGCCAAGGGAGCAGAGCTGCTGTGGCTGAGCCTGCCTGGTGCTGTAAGAGAGATCCTGTGAGGATTTTTATTGCTGTCTCTTAGCTACAGCCAGGCATGTAAACAGCTTTCAGCCAGGTTGTGGGAGGTAAGTGGGGGAGGAGAAGAGGGGAGTGGGGGGGCACAGAGTGAGGGGTGGTGGGACAGGGTTGGGGCTCAGTCAGCCCGGCAGAGGCAAGCAGAGCTCCATGCTTCCTGAGGATACATTGGCAGCTCAGTGAGGGTTGCCATAGTTTTTATGTAGGGTGACCAGAACCGGTTGGAACTGGTTTGAGGCAGATCAGCTCTTGAACACAATGCAGTCACTGAGCTGCTACAGTAGGATAGCTTCCACCCTCCATGGCAGCCAAAAGCAGAGGAGCTTGCAGAAAGATACCATCCCTAAACAATATGTGAATGCACACTTAGACACACAGCACTGGTATGTGGCTATGTAGTCCTAAAGGGTTCTGTATATAAATGTACATATTTGCAGTAGCTGAGATGACTTGGGCTTTTTGTGCCTTTTTATGCTTAAGGAATGGGCAACAGCTGAGATTTATGACCCTTATTAAAATATTTTTGCTTTGCAAGGGTGGGACACTGGTTGTGCAGTCTATTTTAAAATGAAACTAAATAAAATAGATTGAATGATTTGTAATTGTAGCTGTGCTTGCAACTGAAGAATGCTGCTTTGCATGCTGTTTTTTTTTACAGGGCAGTCTTGTGGTTTTCTTCTTCAGGAGATGTTGGGGGGGGGTCTGCACCTTTCTGAAAGGCCAAAAGGAAGCCGTGTTGTTGTGGAATTGTGCATAAAGCATTGCAAAGATGCTGCAAGGCATACTCGTTTTTCCTTTTTTTTTTCTCCTTGTAGGCCTATTGATTGGGACTGCCTTTAACTCTTTCATATTTGCAGAGATAATCCATCTGTGGCAGTAACTGAATATTGGCAAAAAAAATATTTCAGAGGTCAAGGTTCACAAAGGTAAGATGGGTGTGTGTGTGACTGTGACAGTAGTGCAAAGGTACATGTGTGAAAAGTAAATCTGGTTCCTGATGACACACTTGGCACATTAGTGAAAGAGACAACAGTGTATTATTGAAGAAATATTAACTTCCAGGTTTAATAGGATTAAAGGTATTGTTTGTAAAGGTGTACTGATACCTGTGCTAAATACGGTATTTTCATTTCAGTATCTTACATCCAGATGTATGCTTTTTTACAATCTAGTGATAAAGGATAGGCCTCTGAGTGGCAATCATAAATTGCAGATCACGTGTTAGTTTGTTTCTGAATTCAGGTCTTCAGCGTTAAACCTATACTTATATCCTACATAGAAAAACCTATAAAATAAGGATGGTGTTTCTTAAACTGCTGTAACACAGGGAGAATTGTGCAGCAGCCAAGTAGAGATGCATTTCAGAGGTCTGATGGAACTCCAGTGAATTATTAGTTGCATGAATTATAATTTTGTGCAGTAATGGAATAAGACTAGGAAACCAGATGAGCAGTGCTGAGGGATGACCACTTTTAACTCAAAGCAGTGGATAATGGATAGGATTTTTTTTTTCTCATATGAAAAATAAATGTGTACTTAGATGTGATCTGGCACTTGCATCTTATAGAGAAAGCTGGAGGATTCAGAGGGAGGGAGAAGAAAGCAGTAACGAATATAGCAAAGGGAAGAACAAAGGCTGTTAGAGCTTGCACATTGGAGCACTGAACATTTTGTCTTGGGGATTCTTTTGCCAGAACTGTTACTTCCTATAACAGGAAATCAGCAACTCTAGAGTCTTATCCGGTATGATTTTTTAAAAATCTGACCAGTCTTGGCTGTGTTAGCTGCTTTGATAATCTGCCATGAAGACAAATATGGAGGCAAAATGGTGAAAACATTATATTCTAGTGTGAAATGAGGGTCCTTCCTTCTGTGTCTTGAAAGCCCTGAAAGATTGTGGGATTTGGGTAAGTTTTATGGTGGCTGATGATAGGCAGAGTTCCTGCATCAGAGTGTGGCAAATACAAGAGAACCTTTTTATTTCAGACTGCAGCAGATTACATAAGGTATTTAGATATTAATTGTAGGAAAGTGAAAATAGCATGCCAATGTTTTGCCAGAAATTGTGTTTCTGTGGGTTTTAATGCAGCTGCAATGTATTTTTTTCTCAGAGTCGATAGGGCAGTAGGTAGCTTGTGTAGTGAAGCAAAATGCCTAAAATCACTATGTTGATTTGTTTCCATCTTTTTTGTAATTTGGATGCAGAGGTTCTATATTTTACTGTAGATATCTGTAGCAAAAATATACTTTACAAATGTGAATTCATCTTGCTTGATAGGAATTGTACCTATTGCTGCTGTTAATGCATCTTCTTTTCCAAGGGCTAGATAAAATGAATGTAACATGAGTGCACCTTTTGGATTTTTTTTCTCTCCACCAGAATAGTAAAGTGCTTTAAAGTTTAAAATACTTGAATGGTCACAAAAATCAGTGCATCTTTTTTATTTGGATTTTTGAACAAGATCTGTACTATGAATTTTTATTTTTCACAAAGGAAGTTTAAAATTTGCAGGGATTTTTTTTAGGTTGTAAGATAAACTTGAATAGATGCTGGAGTCTACAGTATTCTTGGTGAGTTGGTGGGGTTTTTTTTGTTGTTTGTTTTTTTCTTAGACTATGAATATTTGTAAATTTTCTTCATCAGGTGCTTTTGCACAAAGGCCATCTTTCCTGCAGAAAATGCTGCTTAACATTTGAGAGTTGGTCCTCTGTCTCCACAGTCATGAGCTCATCTTCCACTGAGGCTTGTCTTGGATATTTGATCTTTAGAACAGGGGCAATGATTTATCAAGTCCCAAGTCTCTTAAATTAATCAACTATTTTTATTCTTCTTGGAAATATGAATGTGGGATAAAATACAAACATGCACACAGATTGCTGGTTTGTATGTTTAAAATAAAAATGCATGGACTCTAATGGGCCTGTCCATTGTTAGTGTTACCCAGGCAGGCTTTGCCTGACCTAGAGTTCTCACTGAGGCTGTCTGGAGCAGCTTCATGCTGTTATCCAGCAAGACTTATTTTCCACTTAAAAAAAAAAAAAAAGGCAGGAAGCAAGTATCATTTAGCACGTGGCTCAAAATTGCATTAAATGACATGATTTAGCTATGGGACCCAGTAGGTCAAGTTGATGGCTGGGCTTGATGATCTTGAAGATTTTTCCAGCCTGTGGTTCTAAGTTGGAAATCTTAAAATCCACATTATTGTTGTACATCTAAGTTACTCACATTGCTCTACTGGCTCATTTTATGTTTAGGTGTACATCTCTCTATCATCTTTGAAAGGTCTTGGTGAATGGGAGAGGTGCCTGAAGACTGGAGGATAGTCAATGTTACTCCAGTCTTCAAGAAAGGCAAGAAGGAGGATCCGGGAAACTACAGGCCAGTCAGCTTCACCTCTGTCCCTGGAAAGGTGATGGAACAACTTGTTCTGGATGCCATCTCCAGGCAATGGGAAGAGAAGGTTATCAGGAGTAGTCAGCGTGGATTCACCAAGGGGAAATCATGCTTGATCAACCTAGGAGCTTTCTATGATGTCATCACTGGCTGGATAGATGGGGGGAGAGTGGTGGATGTTGTGTACCTTGACTTCAGCAAGGCGTTTGACACCATCTCCCACAACATCCCTGTTATGAAACTTAGAAAGCGTGGGATAAATGACTGGATGGTGAGGTGGGTTGAGAACTGGCTGACTGACAGAGTCTCAGATGGTTATCATCAGCTGCACAGTCTGGTTGGAGGGCTGTAACTAGTGGTGTTCCCCAGAGGTCGATGCTAATCTTGTTCAACATTTTCATCAGTGACCTATATGGAGGGATAGAGTCCACCCTCCGCAAGCTTCCTGATGATTCAAAGATGGGAGGAGTGGCTGACACCAGAAGGCCATGCTGCCATTCAGCGGGACCTGGAGAGACTGGAGAGATGGGCAGCAATAACCAGATGAGGTTTAACAAAAGCGAGTGTAGAGTCTTGCACCTGGGAAGGAATAACCGCATGTATCAGTACAGGTTGGAACGTGAACTGCTGGAGAGGAGCTCTGTGAAGAAGGACCCGGGGGTCCTGGTGGACAACAGGTTGGCCATGAGCCAGCAGTGTGCCTGGTGGCCAAGAAGGCCAACGGCATCCTGGAGTGAATTAAAAGGAGTGTGGCCAGCATTTCGAGGGAGGTGATCCTCCCCCTCTACTCTGCCCTGGTCAGGCCTCACCTGGAGTATTGTGTCCAGTTCTGGGCTCCCCAGTACAAAAAAGAAAGGGATTTCCTAGAGGGAGTCCAGCAGAGGGCCACAAAGATGTTTAAGTGCCTGGAGCATCTCCCTTGTGAGGAAAGGTTGAGTAAACTGGG
Source organism: Perdix hodgsoniae (assembly GCA_035772895.1). NCBI lineage: Eukaryota > Metazoa > Chordata > Aves > Galliformes > Phasianidae > Perdix > Perdix hodgsoniae. Next base: position 92,319 of record JAPSGF010000271.1, on the reverse strand, counting down.
TATGTTCAGCCTGGGGAAAACAAGACTGAGAGGGGATCTGATAAATGCTTATAAATATCTAAAGTGAGGTGGAAAACAAATGGATGAGGCCAGGCTCTTCTCAGTAGTGCATAGTTGCCAAAAACTTGAACATAGAAAGTTTCATACAAACATGCGAAAGAACTTCTTTACAGTAAGGATGATGGAGCACTGGAACAGGTTGCCCAGAGAGGTTGTGGAGTTGTCTTCTATGGAGATATTCAAGACCTGTCTGTAGGGAACCTGCTTTAGTAGGGGGGTTGGACTCGATCTCATGAGGTCCCTTCCAACTCCTGTGTTTCCATCATTCTGTGGTACTGTGAAAATTAAGCCATTTTAAAATAGCATGCAAAAAGAATGGTGTGGGAGCTAAGCTACTTTTCATTAATTCATCTTTCTTTTAAGAGAAATTCAGGAAGCTACAAGGCCCAAAACTTTGGATATGTTGAATTAACAATTGGGAAAGGTTTATATACTAGTTTTTTACCTCCTTAAGACATCCAAGTTTGTTTAAAGTTTGTTTATTGTTGAGCTTGCATGAAAATGTGAGTTCAAGTCAAATGTGAACTGGTACTGCTTGTTGTGGAAGCAATTTTTTATACTTCTCAAATTTCAGAATTTCCTTTTAAAAAAATTGAATGAGTTTCTCCTGTTATGCAGTATACATTTACAAATTATGTCTGAGGTTTGTGAGTAACAAATACAAGAAGCTTGAACTAGCTCCATTGCTGCTAAACAAGACTTCTAAAGACTTCTATAGCCAGCTCTGGGCTCTGCTTGAAACAATGTACCTGCAGTTGTTCGTGGATTTAGGGATAAAAACAGAGGGAATGTGGACATTTTTTTACATCTGTTTTGTTTAGGACCTGACTGCATGTGGCTAATTTTAGCCTCAGAAGACTAATGACAACCATTATATATGTTATATATCTGCTTTTGTCTCCATATATTTTCGGCTCTGTGTGGTAAAATCTGTGTTTGTGTGAGTAGGTAGAAATAACTTCTCCTGAAAACCCAAGTACTTCATTTAAGAATTATACTGTAGTGAAGTTGTCTTTGACCAGTGGAGACACATGCTTGAATGGTTGCATTTAATAAGGACGGAGCAGTTTATTGTGAAGTATGCAGTGTCAGACTTATAAATCACAACTAATAGCTGGGTGTTGTGTAACCCTGTCCCAGTTCTAAAATGTTCTACCCAAATGGTGGTGTGAGCTGGGATTGTGCCTGTATTAACAGTTTATGGGCAATGTCTCAATAAGCTTCATAATTTGTTTTCATTTGATGGAACGCTCTAAGCATGCATTTAGATATTGTAATTAAGGCAAGTGAATATCATGGAATCATAGAAAGGTTTGGGTTGGATGGGGCCTTTAAGGTCATCATGTTTCAACACCCCTGATATAGACAGGGTCACCTCCCCCTAGACCAGGTTGCTCAAAGCCACATCCAGCCTGGCCTTGAATGCCTCCAGGGAGGGGACATTCACAACCTCACTGGGCATCCTGTTCCAGTCTCACCACCCTCACAGTAAATAATTTATTCCTGATATCTAGTCTAAATCTACCCTCTTCCAGTTTAAAACCACTTCCCCTCATTCTATCACTACATGCCCTTATAAAAAGTCCCTCCCCAGCTTTCCTGTAGGCCCCTTCTGGTACTGGAAGGCCCCTATACGGTCCCCCTGGAGCCTTCTCTTCTCCAGGCTGAAGAGTCCCAGCTCTCTCAGCCTGTCCCCATAGGGGAGGTGTTCCAGCCCTCTGATCATCATTGTGGTCCTCCTCTGGACCCTGCTTCAATAGTTCTATGTCCTCCTTGTGTTGGGGGCCCCAGAACTTAACACAGTACTCCAGGTGGGGTCTCATGAGAGCAGAGTAGAGGGGCAGAATCACCTCCCTTGACCCTTCCACACTTCTCTTGATGCAGCCCAGAATACGGTTGGCCTTCTGGGCTGCAAGTGCACATTGCTGGCTCATGTTGACTTTCTCATCAACAGACACCCCCAAATCCTTCTCCTTGGAGCTGCTCTCAAGCCATTCTCCCCCCAACCTATCTGTGCTTGGGATTGCCCCAACCCAGATGCAGGACCTTGCACTTGGCCTTGTTGAACTTCATGAGGCTGGCACGGGCTCACCTTTCAAGTGTGTCCAGGTCTCTCTGGATGGCATCCCTTCCCTCTTGCATGTCAACTGCACCACTCAGCTTGTTGTCAACTGCAAACTTGCCGAGGGTGCACTCGATCCCACTGTCTGTGTTGCCTACAAAGCTGTTAAACAGTAGTAGTGTCAGTACCAGTCCATGTGGAGCGCCATTTATCACAGGTTTCCACATGGACGTTGAGCCGTTGATTGCAACTCTCTGTGTGTGACCATCCAACTAATTCCTTATCTAGTGAGTAGTTCATCAAACCTATGTTTATCCAATTTGGTGACCAGATATGTCATGGGACAGTGTAAAATGCTTGGCGCAAGTCCAGGTAGATGACATCAGTTGGTCTTCCTTTATCCACTGATGCTGTATAAGGCCACCAAGTTTGTCAGGCATGACTTGTCCTTGGTGAAGCCATGTTGGTTACCACCAATCACTTTGCCTTTATTTTCCATGTGTCTTAGTAGGGCCTTCAGGAGGATCTGCTCCATGATCTTGCCAGGCACAGAGGTGAGACTGACTGGCCTGTAGTTCCCTGGATCTTCTTTTTTTCCCCTTCTTCAAAATGAGGATTATGTTTCTCCTTTTCCAGTTAGTGGGAACTTCACCAGCTTGCCATGACCTTTCAAATACGATGGATAGCTGCTTGGCAACTTCATCTATCAGTTCTCTCAGAACACGTGGGTGGATCTCATTGGGTCCCATGGACTTGTGGAACTTAAGATTTTTAGAACTTTAGGTTCTTTAGATCATCTTGTACCCGATCTTCACTTACAACAGGTAGATCTATCTTCTCCAAGTTCCTTCCTTTTTTCCCTGCAGCTTGGATAGTGTGGCTAGAGCCCTTGCTGGTGAAGACTGTGATGAAGAACTCATTGAGTGCCTCAACCTTCTCTGCATCCTTTGTGACCAGTTCTTCAGTTTCCATCCAGAGAGGGCCCACGTCTTCCCTAGCCTTCCTTTTATCTCTGATATACTTGTAGAAATTCTTGTTCCCCTTTATGTCCCTGGCTAGATTTAATTCTATCTAGGCTTTAGCTTTCCTAACCTGATCCTTGGCTGCTTGGACACCGTCTTTGTATCCCTCCCAGTTAACCCATTCTTGCTTTTACTTATGAACTTTCTTTTTGCGCCTCAGTAAGTCCAGGAGCATCTCGTTCATTCATGGAGGCCTCCTGGCATTCTTGTCTACCTTCTTTTTTCTTGGGATGCACTGTTTCTGGGCTTGGAGGAGATGGTCCTTGAATACCGACCAGCTTTCTTGGGCCCCTCTTCCCTTCAGGTCTTTGTCCCATGACACCCTGCCAAGCAGATCCCTGAAGAGCTTGAAGTCTGTTCTCTTTAAGTCCAGAGTAGTGAGTTTGCGGCACACTCTTATGCCCTAAGGATCTTGAACCCTATAATTTCATGGTCACTGCAGCCAAGGCTGCCCTTGAGCTTCACATTACTCACCAGTCCCTCCTCATTTTTGAGGACGAAGTCCAGCATAGCACCTTTTCTTATGGGTTCCTGTACAACTTGGAAGAGGAAGTTATCATCTGTGCATTCCAGGAACCTCTTTGAATGCTGATGTCCTGCTGTGCTGTCCTTCCAACAGATACCAGGGTGGTTGAAGTCTCCCATGAGGACCATAGCTTGTAAATGTGAAACTGTTTCTATCTGTTTATAGAGGGCCTGGTCTTCCTGGTGAGGCAGCCTGTAGCCGACCCCCATTATGATGTCTCCTTCCCTTGCCTTCCCTGTAACCCTGACCCATAAGCTCTCTGGCAACTTCTCATAGAGTCATAGAATCCTTAGAGTTGAAAGGGACCTTTAAAGGTCATCTAGTCCAACTCTCCTGCAATGAACAGTGACATCAACAGCTAGATCAGGTTGCCCAGGACATGATCCAGCCTCACCTTTAAAGTCTCCATCTCTCATCCATCCCCAGGAGGAACTCCATGGACTCCAGCTGATCATTGATATAGAGGGTGACACCTCCACCACTTTTCCCCTGCCTGTCTTTTCTAAAGCATTTATACCAATCTATTCCTACTTTCCACTCATGAGAGCTATCCCACCATGTCTCTGTGATGCCAATGACATCATAGCCCTGTAGGCATGCGCACGTCTATAACTCTTCTTGCTTGTTCCCCATGCTCCGTGCGTTAGTGTGCAGACATTTAAGTTGGGCCTCCATTGAGGCTGATTTACCAATTTGAGTTTTCTTGTCATTAACTTCAGGTACTCTCTTCCTGGCCTGTGATTTTACTCCAGGGTGTCCATTACTATCATCGGCCTTGAAGTGGGAATATAGGTAGGTCTGAAAACTAGTTACTGGTTTAAAACGTTTTTTATGTTGAGGGTGGTCAGACACTTGAACCTGTTGCCCTGAGAGGTTTTGGAGTCTCCATCTTTGGAGATACTCAAAACATGACTAGATGATGTCCTGAGCATCCTGCTGTAGTTGACCTTGCTTTGAGCACAGAAGTTGGAGTTCAGCTTCAGTTATTTTATGATTCATTAAAATGGCTGTTGAAAACTTCTAAGCTAGTAAGGAATAAATCTTGAAATTCTTTTTCATACAGAATTTCAAGATTCATTTCAAATTCTTCTGAAACTATCAATAGCACCATTGCTGCATTAAATTAAAAAAAAAACCTTAAAAAAATAATATTTGAAATACTCTGCTAATACTTTCCTTCCTAAGCTTTTTTTAAGGTGGGAGGGATAAAATTGGTAGAATGTTCTCCTTAAAAGCCAGAAATGCAAATTCAAATTTCTCTTGTTGAAGTTTGTATGGGAATACAGATCTGATTTTCTAAGGGAACTACTGTGTATAATCATAGAATCATAGAATCACCAAGGTAGGAAAAGACTTCTGAGATCGTCTAGTACAACTGTTCACCTATCACTAATATTTCTGCACAAAACCAAGTCGCTTAGTAAAACATCTAAACATTTCTTGAACATCTCCAAGAGCAGAGACTCACCCACCTCCCTGGGCAGCCCGTTTCAGTGCCTGAACAGTGTTATGGAGAACAAATTCTTCCTAATATCCAACCTGAACCTTCTCTGGTGCCACTTGAGGCCATTCCCTCTAGTCCTATCACTAGGTACATAGGCGAAGAAGCTGACTCCCACCTTGCCACAACCTCCTTTCAGGGAGTTGTAGAGAGCGATAAGGTCTCCCTTGAGCCTCCTCTTCTCCAGATTAAACAATCCCAGTTTCCTTAGCCACTCCTCATAAGGCTTGTGCTTCAGCCTCCTCACCAGATTTGTTGCCCTTCTCTGAACACGTTCCAGGGCTTCAATGTCTTTCTTGTAATGAGGAGCCCCAAACTGGACACAGTACTCGAGGTGCAGCCTCACTAGTGCTGAGTAGAGGGGAGCAATCATCTCTCTGCTCCTGCTGGCAACACTGTTTCTGATGCAAGCCAGGATGACATTGGCCTTCTTGGCCACCTGGGCACACTGTCGGCTCATGTTCAGCTGAGCATCAATCAATACCCCCAGGTCCATTTCCTCTACGCAGTCCTCCAGCCACTCCACCCCACGCCTGTAGCGTCGCCGGAGGTTGTTGTAGCCGAAGTGCAGGACCCAGCATTTGGTCATCCCATTGGCTTCAGCCCAGCTCTCCAGCCTGTCCAGATCCCTCTGTATGGCCTCGCTACCCCCGGGCAGAGCCACACTTCCAGCCAATTTGGTGTCTTCTGTGAATTTACTGAGGGTGCACTCGATGCCCTTATCCAGGTCATCAATAAAGATATCGAAGAGGACAGGCCCCAGCACCAACCCCTGGGGCACACCACTCATGACTGGTTGCCAGCTGGATTTAACTCCATTCACCACCACTTGCTGAGCCCGGCCCTCCAGCCAGCTCCTTACCCAGCCAAGAGTGTACCCATCCAAGCCTCGGGCTGCCATCTTCTGCAGGAGAATACCGTGGGAGACAGTGTCAAAGGCTTTGCTAAAGTCTAGGTAGACCACATCAACAGCCTTTCCCTCATCCACCAGATGGGTCACTAGATCATAGAAGGAGATCAGATTGGTCAAACAGGACCTGCCCTTCATGAACCCATGCTGGCTAGGCCTGATCCCCCGGTCATCTCGCACATGCCGCGTGATCTCTCTCAAGACAATCTGCTCCATAACCTTCCCTGGTACCGAGGTCGGGCTAACAGGCCTGTAGTTCCCCGGATCCTCCTTACGACCTTTCTTGTAAATGGGAGTCACGTTGGTAAGCCTCCAGTCTTCTGGGACCTCACCAGTCAACAAGGAGCACAGATAGATGATGGAAAGCGGCTTGGCTATCACCTCCGCCAGTTCCCTCAGCACTCTTGGGTGGATCTCATCTGGCCCCATAGACTTGTGGCAGTCCAGTTGGAGTAGTAGGTCTCTGACTGTTTCTTCCAGAATCACAGGGGGGTTAGTGTGCACCCCAGCCGAGACTACCAGGTCAGAGAGTGGAGTACCCTGAGGATAACTGGTCTGACTCTTAAAGGCAGATGTGAAGAAGGCATTCAGAACCTCTGCCTTTTCCTTATCCTCAGTGGTCACATTGCCAGCCTCATCCAGCAAAGAGTGGATATTCCCCTTTGTCCTCCTCTTACTGTTAACGTATTTATAAAAGAGTTTCTTATTCCTTTTCACCCCAGCGGCCAGGTTAAATTCAAGCTGGGCTTTTGCCTTTCTGATTTCACCTCTACACATCCTAACAGCTTCCTTGTATTCATTCTGAGTTGCCCGTCCCTCTTTCCACAGGCGGTAGATTCTTTTTCTCCCAGAGCCTCAAGAATAGCTCCCTATTCATCCACGCCGGTCTTCTTCCCCGCCGGCTCACTTTGCAGCTCAGGGGGACTGCCTGCTCCTGCGCCCTTAAGACTTCCTTCTTGAAGAGCAACCAGCTCTCCTGGACCCCTTTACTCGCTAAGACTGAATGCCAGGGGACTCCCCCTATTAGTCTTTCGAACAATTCAAAGTCCGCCCTCCTGAAGTCCAAGGTAGCAGTTTTACTATTCCCCGTCCAGGCTCCACCATGAATCGAGAAATCTATCATTTCATGGTCAGTCTGTCCAAGACAGGCTCCAACCTCCACATCTCCCACCAGACCTTCCCTGTTTGTGAACAGCAGGTCTAGTGGGGCAGTTCCTCTCGTGGGCTCTCTGACCAGCTGCATCAGGAAGTTATCCTCTATTTATTCCAGAAACCTCCTAGACTGCTTCTTCTGTGCTGTGCTGTACTCCCAGCATATGTCAGGGAAGTTTAAGTCTCCCATGAGGACAGGGGCTGGCGACTGTGTAGCTTGTGCCAGCTGCTTATAGAATACCTCGTCTGTCTCTTCGTCCTGGTTTGGAGGTCTATAATGGACGCCCACCAGGATGACTGCCTTGTCAGCCCTTCCTCTGATCTTTACCCATAGGGATTCAACGTTATCGTCCCCAGTCACAATCTCAGTAGCATAAAAGCATTTCCTAACGTAGAGAGCCACACCGCCACCCCTCCTTACTTGCCTATCCTTCCTGAAGAGTTTTTAACCATCCATTGCAGCGCTCCAGTCATGGGAGCAATCCCACCATGTTTCTGTTATGGCAACTAGGTCATAGTTTGCCTGCTGCACAGTGGCTTCCAACTCTTCTTGCTTGTTGCCCATGCTGCATGCATTAGTGTAGGCGCGCCTCAGCTGAGCCCCTTGCCTCTCACCTAATCCCAATACCACTTCCCCAGGCTGATCTCTAGTAAGCCTGGCTTTATCCCCTTCCTCCTTCCTATCTAGTTTAAAGCTCTCTCTACATGTCCCGCCAGCTCCTGGGCAAGTATCCGTTTCGCTTTTGGAGACAGGCAATTCCCATCAGCAGACCTCAGGCCAGGTGCCGAGTAGACCGCCTTGTGATCAAAGAATCCAAAATTTTTGCGTTTGCACCAGCCTCTCAGCCATGCATTTATAAGATGGCTTTTCCTGGTCATCTCAGTGTTAGTCCCTGCCACCAAGGGAATACTGGTGAACACTACTTGTATATCCGCTCCATCAACTAACTTCCCCAGTCTCCTAAAATCATTTTTTATAATCCTCAGGCTTCTATCAGCGATCCCATCGCTGCTGGCCTGAACTATCAATAAAGGGTAATAATCAGAGGGGCAGATAAGGCTGGGGAGTTTTCTAGAAATATCCCTGACCCGGGCCGCAGGAAGGCAGCACACCTTCCTACGGGTAGAGAAGGACCTTGCACTTAGTCTTGTTGAACTTCATCCCATTGGCTTCATCCCAGCTATCCAGCCTGTCCAGATCCCTCTGTAGGGCCTTCCTACCCCCAGGCAGATCGACACTTCCTCCTAACTTGGTGTCATCTGCAAGCTTACTGAGGGTGCACTCAATCTCCTTGTCCAAGTCATTGATAAAGTTATTAAAGAGGACAGGCCCCATGTCATGGAGTTATCTAGATCTGTCTGTGTCCATGGCAGGGGAACAGCAGGCCCACAGGCCCTCTGGCCCAAAAAGGGAAAGGGAAAGGGAAGGGGGAAGGGAAAGGGGGAAGGGTAGGGAGATGGGAGATGGGCCTAAAAGCATAACAGTGGCAATGATCTGAGGATAAAAGTTAATTTACTAAATATGATCTTGGAATGCAAGATAACACAATACAATACAATTTAATTGGAATTGAGGCTAATAAATCAACTGAAATGAGTGAGTGTCTGAAACCAAAGGCATTACTCTGAATTGAAGGCAAAATGACTGGGGAGCACACCCACACACTGCCAGGCAGCGAGCAAGAGAACGATTCCCACGACTTGCCAGCTTTATCTTCCCCCTCTGAATGCAAAGTCCTATGGGGTATGTAGTTCTCTTCTGAGAGACAGGTATTCAGAGGATCGGCAGTCCATGGAATTGGCGCATTCATTCTTTAATTCCCAGTGCTTTACACGATGTTATGATGTATAATACTGATAGCAAAAATCATAAAACCATGACACCCCAATACTGACATTCTGGGGAACACCACTCATGATCTGTCACCAGCTGGATGTAACTCCATTCACCACCACTCTCTGGGCCTGACCCTTCAGCCTGTTCTTTACCCAGCCAAGAGTGTACCTGTCCAAGCTACGGGTTGCATAGTATTCTCTCTAGGAGAATACTATGGGAGAAAGTGTCAAAGGCTTTGCTGAAGTCTAGGTAGACTACGACAACCGTTGCCTCAACCGCCATGTGGGTCACTTGATCATAGAAGGAAATCAGGTTGGTCAAACAGGACCTGCTTTTTGTGAACCTATGCAGTCTGGGCCTGATCCCCTAATTGTCTTGCACATGCTGTGTGATCTCACTCAAAATGATCTGTTCCATAACCTTCCCTGCCACCAGGGTCTGGCTGAGAAGTCTGTAGTTCCCCAGATCTTCCTTACAACCTTTTTTTGTAGATGGGAATAACATTGGCAAGCCTCCAGTCCTCTGGGACCTTTCCAGTTGACCAGAAAGCAAGAATCTGTCTAATTTTTGTGATAATAAGTCATCAGATCCTTGATTAGCCAAAAGGCCTTTATTGTATGTGAATATGATCAGCATTGCTGATTGTGGTTGAACTGGCGTCTTGCATATCCTACTTGCCTCCTGAGTATTTCAAACCACAGTGACTCATGATTTGAGATGTGGTTCTCATTTCTGGACATTTTTGGTAATTGAACTAGCATATTGCTTTTGTCTCTCCTTAGAGAGCTTTTAGAGTAAATAATAGAAAGTATTAGTCCATCATCATTGCTAATATATGTTGAATAACTAATGAGCTGCTTATAGTGTGTGTGTCAGGCTGATATGTACCTAAGCTTAGGAGATATTACTGTAATTCTTATTGAATCACTGAAGTCTTCTCCATGTGATGAAATTTCTTGACATAATGCTAGAGAATTAAAAAATATGTATTTTCATGCTAGTTCAGCTTGTCTGACTGTTTATACCAAAAAGTACCTTTTAATTTCAGCAGCAATTTATAGGCAGCTTAGCCTTCCTTGTGGAAAATAATTTGCCCTATCTGCAGCTGTCCTAAAGCCCAAGATATAAGACAGATCATATTTAGAAAGTGAGAACAAATGTTTTCTTCTGTGTGTATTTTTCCCCCTTGGCAGAGCGGAAAGGTAGGCCGGTTTGGTCTGCCTCATGACTAGAACCTGGAACCAGCTCAGATTGAGGACTTGACAAAAATTCCTTGTAGTAAAGCAAAACTGCCTGTAATCCTTTAGAAGCAGCTATTTGCTTCTAAGCTCTGATGTTTCTCCAGTTGATATTTGTGTCATCATGTATTTGAGCCTTCCTCACATTTATGCAAAGCATAGCTGTAAGAAAGCTGTACTTCAAAATGGTCTCTTTAATCTGTAGTAGTAGAGTAGAAGCTCCCAGATGCACTCCTCTTTCTGGAATCTTCCTTTTAAAACCTTTGAGTGCATCCTTGGGTTTTCTATCTTAACAATCAGGATATGAATGCCCAAAAGGTTTACAGGAATGTAACTATTTCTCGTCACATTCCTATCCTGCTTGCTTACTGTCTCACTGACAGTAGGGAATTCTCACAGATGGGTTCTTGTTTTGACATAATTACCCGAGTGAATGCTTCACTGGAATGTGTTGTCAGATGAACTGGAGTGAAAAAGCTAACAGGGAAAATTACGGAGTGAAGAGTTACCTTCCTTTGACTGACAACTGGGCCATGTTCTTCATGCTGCTCATAGAAGTTCTTATTCAGGAGATGCATTTCCACAGAAAGAAAAATTTATGCAGTCACAACATATGCTTTGAACAGAGAAATAAAATCATCTTTTTTCTCCTCTAGAATTTAATTTAGACCTTTCATTTCAGTAAGATACTGATGCACACATAGGTGTGGGTTTTCCTCCAAAGAGATTGACAGAAACCACGAAGTAAGGATATTCTTACTTGTCCCAGAGCCCATTATGTCTTCAGACTCACTGGTGGTCTTACCAGAAGTCCAGTCACCCAGCATAAAAAAATTGAACCCAGAAGCGCTGTTCCTCACTGCGCTGTGGCTCTCTGGCTATGTAATTCCTATTAGCCATATTTGCTTCTATCATTGAATTATCAAGAAAGTAATGCATAAATTTTTAGATAACTTTTTCGTTTGTTTTTAATTTTATAAAGTAGACCATCATCTAAAAATGAAATGGTACTTTGGACAGAGTCAGCACATCTAAGAGCCGACTCCTCATTATAAATACCCTAAAAATTAGGGGTGCTTAATTTATGGTATAATCTGTCCAGCGTATTTCATAGTATATGCTTCAAGTTGCCAGTCCAGTGTTTTGAAGTGAATTATGTTTCTCTGTTACTTAGAAACTAAAAATGAAAAAAAAAATGAGTATTCAAAGATATTTGAGGAAATGGGGGTCTTGCAGGTTATTTCTTTCAGTATTTTTTGTTTATCAAGTCTGAGGAATGTATCCTTGGTTACACACATTGTGGACTGTTTCTCTGTTTAATTCTGAAGATCTTCATTGTTAAGTGCACTTGAAAATCATTATCAATAAAACTGATAATTTTAATGGCAACCCTCTGATGGAATTTTTTTCTTTTACAAGTTTGTATATCTCTTGGAGACACTAAGTTTTGCTCTCAACATTTCTCAAAGAAAGCAGTTCTCAAAGAAATTCAAATTCCTGGAAAATCAGTTCCCTAGGAAATGAGGAACTTGCCTCATGTCCTGTTCTGAACTATGTACAGGCTTCATGTTGACCCAGAGGAGGAATAGGCCAATAGCTTGTGTAGCAGCCAAACCCTCAGTTGGTTTCAATCTTGGGTAAAAGGAGAGTTTTATCTTTAAGAGAAAGGGTTATTGAAAGGTGTTTGGGGAAAACAGGGAGAAATGTGGCTTTGGAGTCCTTGGAATTGTGATGGAAACTAGTTTATATACTGAGTCTTACACTGATGTTCTAGAATAGCGAGTGTGGAAGAAGCCATTACATTCTTGTGCTCTGTGAGAGTATGGGAGTTTGTCTGTGTGCACCTGAGAGAGAGCTGCAGTTTTATTCAGTGTGCTTTCTGTGGATAGATTTAAGATCTTAGCTTAAAGCTGAATACCTCTGAATTCTTCTGGGATACTTTCCCATTTTGGAATTAGACTTAATGAAGTTTCTTAGTAAAGAACAAATGCGTCTCCTTGCTGTTACGTACTTCTGCTCTTAAAGATACATGGATAAATAGAGTTGCTTTTACTTGCTTGCTAAATGTTAATGAAATTGCAGCATATGTAATTGGAGAAAGTTTTAGATGAGGGATTCTTTATAGTTCTTTTTGAGTGTGCAAAGAAGTTATCTATGGATGGATGCATAGTGAGAGTGCACAGCAATATACAGAATCATGAAAAACTGTCAGTTAAGGCTTTGTTTGTGTGGTTTTGACAGGCTTTGGGCTCAAGAAACTTTTTCATTTAATTCTTATAAGAAATTTCTTTGTAATGTTAATATTATGTGTGTATGCGATTCTTCTTACTGTTTGTAAACAACCGAAAAAATAAATATTCCTAAAGATGTTAACACTTTGCAATCCAGCAATCTCTGTTCAGGAACTTGTAAGCAGAGCATTACAGTTGTAATTCACTCAAAGTGAACTATTACTTAAATACCACTGTCTTTTTTTTAACCAGTCCAGGTAGCAACTTTAGCTTGGCATTGTTCCTGTGTGTGTGTTATGTTACTACAGTTCTGATTATTTGCATAGCAAATAAAGTATAGCTGGAGCAGATAAAAGGACGTTTTAGACATTTATCTTTCAGATTATGTTCATTATGGTGCATTCGGTATGTTTTCTTAATTTGTGCTTCATTTATAATAAGTTATGCATCCACATGGAAACAAGGGATAAAAGTAAGAACTACCAGTCCCGATAGTTTTCTGTTCTTGTCTGCTTTGCTAGAGTGTGGGCAGCCTTCTGTCTGGAAGTTCTGTCCTGAGTCTCAGTTCTTTTACGCATGCGTGGTATCGCTCAGTGGTCGTCTGGTGGTCTTTTGATGAAAGCCGTATGTCTTTCTCACTGTGTACTCTTTGACCTGGGTCAAGTTGGAACATGCTTGACTAGCTCTGTCTGATCATCTTATTGGCTACAACTCTGTCCACTAATCTGCTGCTTCTTCGTTAATTTGTGGTTTTACTGTCCGAGCCTGGTACCTTGCATTCCAGAGATAGGATAGCTAACAATGTTATTTGGAGAAACAGGAGACCCACTATCTGTACTAACTATCTAAGTCTGTAGAAAAGCATCTGTTATCGGCAGCGAGAACCTGACTTAGCAAGGCCAGATCTGTAGCTGCTGATTCAGCACCCCATGAAGGCACTTAACTTTTAACCTAACTTATTTTCCTTAATTCAATCATTTGAGGTCCCTTCCAACCCCTGCAATTCTGTGATTCTGTAATACTCTTGCTCATGTAAGGTAAGTTATCATCTTGGCCAGCACTGTGTATTTTGTGAGGTCATGATTCTTCTTTACAGGAGGTTTATTGTGTTCACAAAGTTCTCTTTTCATATATTCTTAGAATTTCCTACAGTATTTTGGTTTTGTTGTTAATACAGATCCAGAAGATTAGAAAAATCCAATCGTGCCTACACCACAATCATATTGACTGTCTCTCATGGCACCAGTGACATATTATAGTTATTAGATAGCTGCTTTTGTCATTGTGTCCCTCTCACAGGACTTTGAAATCCTCTGGGCAGAGGGTAGGCTAAAGTCAAAATCTCCAGCACTATGGATAAATGTGATAATCATAATGCTTTGGTAAAAGAAGGTAGCAGCTGACACTGAATGCTATGAGTTAGCTTCTGGTGATGCCAGAAGAGAGTTGAGCTGTACTGACTGCATTCATTTTATTCCATTTACCAGTTTTAAATGGATGAGGGTCAGAAATTTGTTTTCAAATGGATGGATTGTTAAATTACGTAATTAAGTAATAATACCAGGATTACCAATATTATGAAACAATTTTATGTCTAATAAATACAGTTTATAACCATATGCTTTACAAAAGTAGTGAAATTTTGACAATGAATATTTACCGTGATACTCTTCTATGTATTTTCCAGTAAGTAAAGGAATTTTGAGTTAATTAACGAAGGTGAATTCATTAATTTCAGTGGTATAGTCATATTTTCTAAAAGTCAAATGGTGAGTTCAGCTCTGCAGAACTTTGTGTAATTAAAAGGTGTTAATAAGTTAGACAAAGGAGCATAACCATTAAGTGGACCGTGTAAACAATTTTCAAAACTGTGCTATAATTATTTGAATGAATCAAATCAAGTGTCAGTGTGTATTCCAGTATTCTTGTCTGTTTCTTGACAAATTTTCTTTGGTTGCCTTTCTCAGAGTCCATAATGGCTTCCATTTGGCCAGTGTTGATGTGTAGATAAATCTTACAGATTTTTCTCAACTGGAGAGATTATGCCTTTTGAATAAACTGCATCTTTCTGTAGAGCATTTAGAGTACTATCCATCTTGATAATGATAAGCATAAAAAATACATAGTTAACCATATGTCTCACTCCAATTTATAGGAGGGAGAGGAGGTTCTTTGATATCTGTATACCCAGCATGAGATTAAGAAACAACTGTTCAAATGTTGGTCCAACCAGTTTATTATAAATCTTAATCAAGGAGATGAGGAAGGGGAGGACAGACACTATTGTGAATTAGGGTAATGGGGAAGGGAAGGAGGGCAATAGAAAAGATAGGAAAGAAGCAGCAAGGAGTCTTTATAGGAAGCAAGAGGGAGATGGTCACCACCATAGATCCAGCATGGTTTGTAGTTCAGTCATTGATCTTCAGTAGTGGTGGATCATCAGGTATTGTTGTTCTGTTGACAACAACAGTGACCACGGCAACGATGGCCACTTTTCCAACTTATAAGTCCAAAGTGGTCGAGTCAGCTCTCTTTGGAGTGACAGCTCAAATCCAAAGTGGTTGAGTCAGTTCTCCTTGGAGTGACAGCTTCTGGCTCTGGGATCTTAGCAGAAACTCCTTTGTTCCCATCTTCCGGGCCTTGTCAGCAGATAACAGGGAGCAGTAATGCCCACCTGCATCCTGTTTTTCACAGGACACGATGGTATCATTCCCCAATTTTCTCATACCAATTTGGAGCTATTTAGTCACAGACCAGATCTTCCACCAGTAAACACTCCTGAGCACTCTCTTCTGGAGGCAAGCAGCTCTGGAGAAAGGTGCTTTCAAATGTTCACAAAGTGA
The DNA here is from genome assembly GCA_035772895.1 of Perdix hodgsoniae. Classification (NCBI taxonomy): domain Eukaryota; kingdom Metazoa; phylum Chordata; class Aves; order Galliformes; family Phasianidae; genus Perdix; species Perdix hodgsoniae. The sequence goes on along the minus strand of JAPSGF010000271.1, from coordinate 76,937 downwards.
TGTTGATTGTCACACGGTAGCACCCATCATTTGCCTCCTCAATAAATCAGAGTCTTATCAGGAGAAATACCTCAGGAAGCAAGCTTTGAACCAAAAAACAAAGAAGGATTTTCACACCATAGAATCTGCACTCTGACTAGTGTTTCTTAGTGTATGGGAACTGTTGAGTCACGCCTGAACCACTGATTGATCACCTGAGGCAAGGACTAGGTCAACTGTGGGAGCACAGGTGAAGACCATTCATCTGTGTGACCGGAAGGGGTGGAGCCTGGATCTACCTCTCTTAGACCTTCCCCCCCTCCCCATTTATGGGCTGACTGCCACAGGAGAATGATCTCTTTCTGGAGATCTCTTCTTTGTGGAGTCCTTCATCGTGAGCCTTAATCTTCAAATATAGGTGAGTATTCCTTTTCTGTTTCTTTTCATTTCATCATAATGTTTTTTCCATCTGTAGCACTTGGTGTTGTTACAGCAGAATTTAACAGCCTGCAAGTAGTTTATATCTACAAAATATCTCAAGATAAATGAGGAGGAAGTGATTTGTTGAAGTTGTAGGAGTGGGGAGTGGGTTCAATGATTTCTTGAGGTCCCTTTCAACCCTTGTAATTCTGTGATCTCTGTTGGTAAGTGGGTTTCAACAGGCCATTTGCCGTGGGATATATTGTAGTAGCTTCTCACTTATTTAACTTAAGGGACTTCAAGGCACTGCTGTCGTTTAATCACAGTGGTTCTTTAATGGCCTGTGCTGATTAATACTGGATATAACACACTGAACTATATAGAAAGAATGTTTTTCTGTTTTTCAGTGCTGATACAAAGTTAGGAGGGAAGATAATATGCTCCCTAATTAGGTGATTTCCAACAGTAACACTCATTTGGTTAAATACCTTTTCACATTGAATACTGAATTTTGCATGATAAGTACTGAACAATAAAAGCATAAAGACAGCTGTCATAACAATACAGACTATACCTGTGCATGGTTATGAAAGAAAATGGGGAATTATCTGTGCTTTCTGTAACTGATTTTTTCTTTTTTTTTTTTTTTTTTTAGACCTCTACAAGCGATTCATTTTGCACAACTTTGCAGTTCTTGAAATGTGTGGAAAAAGGTAAATATCATAATGAGATTTATAATCTGAAAGTATGCTAAAAAGTATTATTTTTCGTCTTTACATGGCAAAAAGTTTCAGTATTATCTACTGGGTATTGGAATAGGAAGAAAAAAGCCAGTAATAGAGGTCAGCGGTGTACATGAAGAATGGGATCTGGAAGTTGTTCTGTGAGGGGAAGAAATAAAACTAAAGATCTGGTGGTGTTTACTCTAAAAAGAAAACTGAAGGGTGTGTCATGGTCATGGTGTGGGTCATCAGGAACAAAGTTGGGGTCATACAGCATTTCCACCACAGCCATTTCCCTCAGATACTGGATACCCTTTTCAACTGTATCCCATCTTCCCATCGCAGGCTTCAAGCTGTCTTTGAAGGGATACCTTTACTTCGCGGCTATTAACATTCTTTCCCAGAGGGTGGCAGCCCCATCCAAACATCGACTAATTCCTCTGTCAACAGCTGGATCTCTGGCAATGGCTCCGAGTTGGAGAGCTTCATTACGATCTAGAGACAAGCTACTGGCCCCGGCGTCCCAACAGCGAACCAACCAGGAAACGAGAGTTTCACTCGGGTGCCGTGTAAACTCCTTTCTTGAGCCTTGGATTTCGGTCATCTTCAGAGGCCGACGAGTAGTAATAGGGATTTCCTCTTCATCACTCTCCTCTTCATGTCTCCTAGTTTTTCCTTTTGCCTTTCTCCATGGTGGTGGTTCTGAGGAGGGCCCCTCACTTGGATCTTCCTCCACTTCCTCCTCTTCTTCTTTTTTCTGTTCCAGATGCGTGGACACTTGTTTCCATTTCTTGCCTTCCACCGGAGCAACTGTTATTGTTACTGGTGTCTCCTGTAACTGATCAAATGTGACTTGGGAATTCTTCCCTTTGGCCTGAACCTCAGCTCGGAAACTCTCTCTCCAGAATAGTATTATATAGGGCACGGTAAGCACAAGCCAAACCCCAAATAAGTTGTGCCTCCTTAGATTTATGTAAGCCGCACTGTCCCTGACTCAAATACTGGCTTAGTTTCTCGGGATCCCATAGGTGTTCAAGAGTGAAATCCCATGACATTGCGGGTCCCCACGCTTCTAAGATTTTTCCTAAACCTTTCCATATCCCCTGCCAGTCAGCATTCTCTGGTTTTGGAGGAGACTCCTTCTGCTTACTACGTCTATAGTAGACCACAGCCAGGTAAACTGATATGAGCAGGGCCACACTCATCAACATGAGCAGAGTTACACACACATATATGAGCATTGACTGACTATCTGAAGAATGTCTGACAAACTGATAGGAAAATCTGGGAGTGGTCCGAACATCATGTGGTTTGTAAAATTGGCCATTCCATCTGGGAAGTAAATGTCAAAATTCATATCATGCCACGTTCCGTATAGGTACCCTACAGGTGTCTCTATCCCTGCCCTTACCAGTTAGGTATGGACACAATTGTCTAACCAAAAGTTATGACACTGATGAATGGCCAGCAGGTTAAGAGTAACATTATAGCATTCAATCCCTGACTCAGCACCCCCACGAAAAAGAATGGGTTCATCGCTGGTGTCTGCTAAAAAAGGGTTAATAAATTGAAACTACCAAGAGGAGGGGAACGAGAAACAAGAGGCACTACCCAGACCAAGCAGTGCTCAAAGTTTACAAATATCCCGGAATACTGTCAGTACGCCTGGTCTTTCAAGGTCAAGTTTTCCAGCACAAAAACCTGAACTGCTGATAATGCTCCCTAACGAAGCTCTCTGAGAGCAGAGAAGGAGATCTGTTCTAAAAGCTAAAAAAAGCTATGCCCGCGTTCTCCACCAAAAATCTGTTGCGGCGTTAACTAGATCAATTTATGCCTGTGACAGGGGGACAGTAGGCCCCTGTCCCTCTAATCCCATCCCAGCCCCACACAAAATGGGAAGGAAGGAGGGGAAGAAAAAACAACAGCGGCAACAATCTATGGAGGAAAACTTATTTTACTATGATATTGGAAATGCAAAAGAACACTATATAATAAGATCTAATTGAAATTGAGACTAATAAGTCAAATAAGATAGGAGAGAGAGTTCCCGAGACCAAGTCAAACCTGAAAGCTTGGGATGGCTAGGAAACGCAACCTCCAAAACCCACTGCCAAGCAGTAAGTAAGCGTTCCACCCCCCCCCCCCAGAAGGGTCAGATCCCATGACTTCTGTTACATATGGGAATAGGTACATTGAGCTGGAGTATTAACACTTCAGTTCCAGTGCACTACATGATGTGTTGATGTGGAATACTGAAAACCAAAAAACGTAAAACCATGAAAGGAATAATAGAGTTTATTGGACTGTGCGGATTCGATGGCCTGGCACATCAGAATCACTGAAATATAAGGCATTGGTAGATACTGGTGCACCGTGTACTCTGATGCCTTCAAGTCATGAGGGGACAGAATCAATCCATATTTCTGGAGTGACTGGGGGCTCCCAAGAATTGAATGTGTTGGAGGCCGAGATAAGCCTCACTGGTAAAGACTGGCAGAAACACCCCATTGTGACTGGCCCAGGGGCTCCATGTATACTAGGTACTGATTACCTCAGAAGGGGGTGTTTCAAGGATCCTGAGGGGTATCAATGGGCCTTTGGAATAGCTGCTGTAGACGCAGACAACATTAAGCAGCTGCCTGTTTTGCCTGGCCTGTCAGAAGATCCGTCTGTTGTGGGGTTGCTATGAGTGAAAGAGCAACAAGTACCAATTGCTACAAAAACGGTGCACAGACGGCAGTATCGCACCAAGAGGGATTCCTTTACTCCCCATTCATAAGTTGAGTCATCAACTAGAGAGTCAGGGAGTGATCAGCAAAACTCACTCGCCTTTTAACAGCCCCATATGGCCAATGCGTCAAGCCAGTGGAGAATGGAGGCTGACGGTGGACTACCGTGGCCTGAATGAAGTCACACCCCACTGAGAGCTGCTGTGCCGGACATGTTAGAACTCCAGTATGAACTGGAGTCAAAAGCAGCCAAATGGTATGCCACCATTGACATTGCTAATGCTTTTTTCTCCATTCCTTTGGCCAAAGAATGTAGGCCACAGTTTGCTTTCACCTGGAGGGGCGTTCAGTATACTTGGAACCGTTTGCCCCAGGGGTGGAAACACAGCCCAACCATTTGCCGTGGGTTGATCCAAACTGTACTGGAACAGGGCAGTGCTCCTGAGCACCTGCAATACACTGATGATTGTTGTTGTGTGGGGCGATTCAGCGGAAGAAGTCTTCACAAAAGGAGAGCTAATAATCCAAATTCTGCGTGCTGGTTTTGCTATTAAGCGAAGCAAAGTGAAAGGACCTGCTCAGGAGATTCAGTTCCTAGGTATAAAGTGGCGAAATGGCCGTCGTCACATCCCGACAGATGTGATCAACAAAATCACTGCTATGTCTCCACCCACTAGTAAGAGAGAGACACAATCTTTTCTGGGTGCAGTGGGCTTTTGGAGAATGCATGTTCCAAACTATAGCTTCATTGTAAACCCCCTTTATCATGTGACGCAAATGAAGAATGAATTTACATAGGGCCCCGAGCAGCAGCAGGCTTTTGAACAGATTAAACAGGAGATAGCCCGTGCCGTGGCCTTGGGGCCAGTACGGACAGGACAGGGTATAAAGAACATCCTCTACACTGCTGCTGGAGAGAAAGGTCCCACGTGGAGTTTGTGGCAAAGAGCCTCAGGAGAGACCCGAGGCCGACCCCTGGGATTTTGGAGTAGAGCATATAAGGGGTCAGAAGAGGGCTACACTCCAACTGAAAAGGAGATTTTAGCTGCATATGAGGGGCTTCGGGCTGCTTCTGAAGTAGTCGGTACTGAAACACAGCTCCTTCTGCCACCTCAACTGCCAGTGCTGAACTAGATGTTCAAAGAAAAGGTTCCCTCCACTCATCATGCAACTGATGCCACTTGGAGTAAGTGGATTGCGTTGATTACAGAACGAGCACGGATGGGGAATGTCAGCCGTCCAGGAATCCTAGAGGTCATCATGGACTGGACTGAAGGCAAAAAGTTTGGAACATCATCAGGAGAAGAAGTATCATGGGCTAAAGAGGCCCCACCATACAATGAATTACCAGAAAATGAAAAGAAATATACCCTGTTTACAGATGGATCGTGTCGTGTTGTGGGAAGCATCGCAGGTGGAAAACTGCTGTGTGGAGCCCCACACGGCCAGTTGCAGAGGCCACTGAAGGGAAAGGAGAATCAAGCCAGTTTGCAGAGGTAAAGGCTGTCCAACTGCCCTTAGATGTTGCTGAACGGGAGAGGTGGCCAATACTTTATCTTTACACTGACTCGTGGATGGTGGCAAATGCTCTGTGGGGGTGGTTACAGCAGTGGGAACAAAATAACTGGCAAAGAAGGGGTAAACGTATTTGGGCTGCTGAACTGTGGAAAGATATTGCTACCCGGATGAAGAATATGGTTGTGAAGGTCCGCCATGTAGATGCTCGTGTGCCCAAGAATCGGGCTACTGAAGAACAGCAAAATAACCATCAGGTGGACCGAGCTGCCAAAATTGAGGTGGCTCAAATAGACCTGGACTGGCAGAACAAGGGTGAATTATTTCTAGCTCGGTGGGCCCACGAGACCTCAGGCCATCAAGGGAGGGATGCAACATAGAAGTGGGCTAGAGACCGAGGGGTGGACTTAACTATGGGTGCTATTGCACAGGTTATTCACGACTGTGAAACATGTGCCATAATTAAACAAGCCAAGAGGATGAAACCACTCTGGGAGGAAGGGCGATGGCAAAAGTACAAATATGGGGAGGCATGGCAGGTTGATTATATCACCTTGCCACGATCTCGCAGTGGTAAGTGTTGTGTGCTTACCATGGTGGAGGCAACCACGGGGTGGCTTGAAACATATGCAGTACCCCATGCTACTGCCCGAATCTCCATATTAGATCTTGTGAAACAAGTCCTGTGGCGACATGGCACCCCAGAAATAATTGAGTCAGATAACGAGACTCATTTCAAGAATTCTCTTGTGAATACTTGGGCCAAAGATCATGGCATTGAGTGGATTTACCATATTCCCTACCATGCACCAGCCTCTGGTAAAATTGAACGATGGAATGGGTTGTTACAAACTATGCTGAAAGCAATGGGTGGTGGAACATTTAAGCACTGGGAGAAGCATTTGGCGGAAGCCACTTGGTTAGTCAATACCAGAGCGTCTATCAATCGTGATGGTCCTTCCCAATCCAGCTCCCTACATACCGTAGAGGGAGATAAAGTCCCTGTTGTATATGCAAAAAGCATGTTGGGTAAAACAGTTTGGGTTCTTCCAGCTTCTGGAAAGGGCAAACTTCTCCGTGGTACTGTTTTTGCCCAGGGACCAGGGTCCACTTGGTGGGTAATGGAAGGAAACGGGGATGTTCAATGTGTACCACAAGGAAACTTGATGCTAGGGGAGTGCAGACAGTAATTCTATGTATATGTATATAGACTTGTGTGTGTAATGCACTTTTAATCATTTTGTTTGCATATATGTATATATATATATTGAGCATGATGTAGTGATGTAGAATAAGGTGTGGAATGTCATGGTTTTACTTTTTTTGGTTTTCAGTATTCCACATCAACACATCATGTAGTGCACTTGAACTCAAGTGTTAATACTCCAGCTCCATGTACCTATCCCTGTACATGACGGAAGTCATGGGATCTGACCCTTCGGGGGGGGGGGGGGGGGGG
>JAPSGF010000271.1:55530-70013 GCA_035772895.1 Perdix hodgsoniae | reverse complement strand
GGGGGGGGGGGTGGAACGCTTACTTACTGCTTGGCAGTGGGTTTTGGAGGTTGCGTTTCCTAGCCATCCCAAGCTTTCAGGTTTGACTTGGTCTCGGGAACTCTCTCTCCTATCTTATTTGACTTATTAGTCTCAACTTCAATTAGATCTTATTATATAGTGTTCTTTTGCATTTCCAATATCATAGTTAGTAAAATATGTTTTCCTCCATAGATTGATGCCGCTGTTGTTTTTTCTTCCCCTCCTTCCTTCCCATTTTGTGTGGGGCCGGGGTGGGAGTAGAGGGACAGGGGCAGGGGCCTACTGCCCCCCTGTCACGGGCATAGATTGATCTAGTTAACGCCGTGACAGGGTGATAATGGTCTTAGAATAAAATGCTGTTGTGAAGAGGATACGTGAATAGAACTGCGTGTAGTTCATTCCGATTGCATCAAAAGAAGTTCAGATCATTCAGTAGGAAACATGTGATGGTGAAAATGGTGAATGAGTGGGAAAAAAAACTGCATTGGAGGTTGTAGAATGTAAGATATTTAAATTAGGTGAGACACCTAATAGGAGTGTTGTAGTAATAGGAGATCCTTTGTTGGAGCTGCTGAAAAAATGCGTTATGGATATTGGGAGAGAAATATTCATTATTTGTGTTAAGCAGTTTAATTTACAGAAAACAGTACAGCAGTCTTAAACTATTGAATGAATTTTTTTTGCTATTTTCAAGAAGGCTCATCAGGTTGATAGTACAAATACCAAGAAAAATCTAGATTTAAGACATACGAATATCTCATTATTTTTCTGACAGTCTAGATATTTTGCTGTAGTTGTAGTATGGGTGGGAGAAGGTAGCAGATAGAGTAGGAGAGTAGACAGGAAGAAACTAACTTGAAAAGCAAGTTTGTTCCTAGAATAAAATTACTAGGTTACAGTCCATGAACTTGATGGATTACTGTAGCTCTTGGCATTATAATTTAACTGCACATTGTATGCCTACACTGGGATAATATTTGTAATTCCTAATTTCTGAAAATACCACTTCAGAAGTGAAATAACACCTTTTTGCATTGCATATGCGAACATGTGCTTATTTGTGTATGTGTGCTGTTAGAGATTAAAATACTGAGATGAGGACTTTCTGCTTGTTTAACAGACTTGCCTACAATCAAATACGTGACTATGGGGGATATGAAGACCCCAGATTTTGATGATCTTCTTGCAGCCTTTGATATACCAGATGTGGTTGACCCAAAAGCAGCTATTGAATCTGGACATGATGACCATGAAAGCCACATAAAACAAAATGTGCAAACAGATGAAGATTCTCATACACTGTCATCATCCGATGTTGGTGTGAGTGTCATTGTGAAAAATGTACGTAGTATTGATTCTTCAGACAGTGTAGACAAGGATGGCCACCATTCCACGGGCAATGGCTTGCATAATGGCTTTCTAATATCCTCAACTCTTGATAGTTACAGTAAAGATGAAAGGAAGTCATTTAAAGATGATGGGTCAGCTTCTGAGACTGCACTAAAGGATTCAGCTTTCAACCAGTTTAGTCCAATTTCAAGTGCTGAAGAATTTGATGATGATGAAAAAATAGAGGTAGATGATCCTCCAGATAAAGAAGAGATGTGTGCAAATTTCAGAGCAAATATCTTGACAGATTCTGTATATCAGCAGGAATATGACCAACTAAAGACACTTGGGGGAGAGAATTTGATTAAATCTGGTATCTCAGTTTCAAGTAGTATAGATAAAAGTAAAGTTGCTAAACGGGAGACAAACTCTGTGACTTTACATGTCTGTGAGCCTTTCAAAGCTCACAAGGCAGAGAACAAATTGCTAGAAGACAATTCTGAGAAGCTTCTTGAAAACAGAGTACTTGACGGAAAACTGTGTACTGGAAAAAGTGAAACAAGTCTTGCCAGCATTTCACAGTCCAAAACAAAGTCATCAGCAAAGCTTTCTTCATGCATTGCTGCGATTGCAGCACTGAGTGCTAAAAAGGCAGCTACAGGTACCAGCAAAGATTTACAGTCTAATTCAGGAGAGTCTTCTCCATTACCAAAACATATGAGTGAAACTCCCCTAGCTATTGAAAAATCACCTGAATCTCAGAGTCTTATTGATGGTGCTAAAAAGCTACCTATTAAACCACCTGATAGTCCCAGAAGTGTATTGAGTGAAAATAGTAGCAAGGGATCTCCGTCTTCTCCTGCAGGGTCCACACCAGCAATTCCTAAAGTTCGCATAAAAACCATCAAGACTTCTTCTGGGCAGATCAAGAGAACTGTTACTAGAGTGTTGCCGGAAGTTGATTTGGACTCTAGTAAAAAACCAGAACAGACTACTTCTATGGTAACTTCCATGACATCCCTCCTGTCCTCACCAACTTCTGCTGTTCTTTCCTCTCCTTCTAGAGCTCCTCTCCAGTCTGCAGTCGTTACCAATGCAGTTGCATCTGCAGAACTCACACCAAAGCAGGTCACTATCAAACCTTTGGCTACTGCCTTTCTCCCAGTTTCAGCAGTTAAAACAGCAGGTTCACAGGTTATTAATTTGAAGCTTGCTAACAATACTACAGTGAAAGCCACTGTACTATCTGCTGCTTCCGTGCAGAGTGCCAGTAGTGCCATTATAAAAGCTGCTAGTGCGATACAGCAGCAGACTGTTGTAGTGCCAGCATCAAGTCTTGCCAGTGCTAAACTCGTGCCAAAGACAGTCCATCTTGCCAACCTTAATCTTCTGCCTCAAGGTGCTCAAACCACATCTGAACTCCGACAGGTGCTAACGAAACCCCAGCAACAAATAAAGCAGGCAATAATTTCTATAGCAGCCTCCCAGCCTTCTAAAAAGGTGTCTCGAGTCCAGGTGGTGTCATCTCTACAGAGTTCTGTAGTGGAAGCATTTAATAAGGTGCTGAGTAGTGTCAACCCTGTCCCAGTTTATATCCCCAACCTTAGTCCCCCTGCCAGTGCTGGAATAACATTACCAACACGAGGTTACAAGTGTTTGGAGTGTGGTGACTCCTTTGCTCTTGAAAAGAGTCTGACCCAACATTATGACAGGAGGAGCATGCAAATTGAAGTGACTTGTAATCATTGTACAAAGAACTTAGTTTTCTACAACAAATGCAGTCTTCTTTCCCATGCTCGTGGACACAAGGAAAAAGGAGTTGTAATGCAGTGTTCGCACCTGATTTTAAAACCAGTCCCAGCAGATCAAATGATAGCATCTCCTTCAAGCAATACCGCTACATCTGTGCTTCAAAGCCCAGTGGGAGTTGGCGCACATACTGTAACTAAGATACAGTCTGCCTTAACAGGAATAGTCATATCAGCCCCAGCAAGTACACCCATCATTCCAGCCATGCCACTAGATGAAGATCCATCAAAACTCTGTAGACATGGCCTAAAGTGTTTGGAGTGCAATGAAGTTTTCCAAGATGAGACATCTCTTGCTACACATTTCCAGCAGGCTGCAGACACAAGTGGACAAGTAGAGTATCATATGTTTAAATTCCAGTGTTTCGCCTATAAGCCTAGGGGACTTCGGAAATGTTTTTATTTAGATGTTAATACTATATTAACATCTTAATTTTTATATGACATCTTATATTTAGATGTCATTAATTAAATGATGGTGTGCCAATTAAAAGGGTTTCTGGTGTGTTTCAAAGCACTCAGTTAATCTCGATGTAGCAGCTTGTGGCTGCACATCAGCAAGGAGCTGAAAGGCTCTATCCTTGCTCAGACTGATTAAGCCCTGGGTATATTCTTGGAATCTTATAGCAGTGTGCAGGATAAGGGTTTAAGTCCTCAAGTTAGGAAGGTAACTCTTCTGCTGATGCATATTAGATTTATCTTTTTTTCCATAATAGGTTCATTTGTGATATAAGATCCAGTAGTCCTTGGGAGACCCCTTCAGTGCTTGGTACTATGAAAACAAGTAATTAAGAAGGCAGTCTATAAGCATAGCAAACCAAATGGATGAGACCAACAAATACAGTGAAAATAGGTTAGGAGGATGAGGCAAGAATAAAATTGAAAAAATAGAGCAACAAAGATTAAATACTAAAAAGTTCTGTACTTGCTTTCTGTGGGGACTGTTTTAGTACAGCCAGGGAAATAGTTTTGTAGAAACATATTTGGCCTTTCTTGCTGCCTCTCTCCAGTGTTTTTTTGCCCTGTTGCTGCAGTTTGCTCTGTGTGCACATCCTGTTAGATAATGTCTACCCTAGTGCATTTACTGTAGGAAAGCAATGAACTCTTCATACAATGACAAAATGCAATATCAGTTAAGTAGAAAGTTAAATAAGGGTACACAGATACTGCCCACGGATGTGTTTATATCTCCTGTTGGGAACTCACTGTTTTATGAGGACTGAGGTATGAACAAGGGAATGAGGCTTTAATACCTGCTTAGTAGGGTGTGGACTTCCAAATAAAAAATAAATAAATAAAAATTCACATCACACCATTTTAAAGGAACATTATTAATTGTTTATAAACATAGTTTTAAAGTGTTTGTTAAACTGTCCTCTTAAAAATGAATTAAATTTTTTTTTTAGTCATTTTGATATGTCAAAACTTGTTTTCATTTCTCTACGTTTTTTAAGCTGCCTTTTATTACATACCGTGTGGTGAAGCTGTATAGTTACATCATGGAAATCATTCAACAGAAGGATTGCTTTAGTGAGAGCAGTACTTCCTGCTTTCTTCTCTTTTCATCCCCTCATCAGCTAGCATACGCATCTCTGTAAGAGTAGTGTTTGCTGAAGAAAGTCTCTGTATAGGTGTTTATTAATAAATTTCAGTATATTGTTGTGATACATTACCACTTAAAAGCTTGAAAAAGAATTATTCTGATTTCTCTTAGTGCTTGGCACTGGGATTTTGTTATGAAACTGATTATTTTGGGAGAAGAAAACAGAAAAGCTAGGTACAATATTTTCACTTGAGGAAGAAGCAAGATAAAAATATTTGGATTTTGCAACTTATCATTCTTCTTCGTGCCCACCTAATTACTCTTAAAATGGATATTGCACTTTTATGTGTTACGTATAATTCTTGTAAGGATAGAATGTTTATTTTAAAATAAAAAAAAAGTAAAATATTTTTAGCAATTAAAGAATGTTCCCTATAACATTGCTACCTTTCTGCAATATCTCACTTGTTTGTAGTTCTGTTAAAAGAAATGAGACTATTCAGTGATGGGTTTCATAGCTGAATGAAGCTGTCACTAACTTACTGAGGAACAAAGCCTGGGCTAATTCTTGTTAATGTTCATCTTATTTACAGCTGTAAGTGTATTGTTCTTGTGGATGTTGCATAACTTATTTACATTTATACTCATAGTTCTTTTGTATATTTTCCACCTCCACAATTTTTTCATCTGACTCTTTTTTTTCTGAAACTTTGACTTCAAATTCAGGCAGGTGATGGTTTTCAGAAACCATGTTTGATTTTGGTATGGGTTGGAATGAGTGACTGCAATTTAATGCCACCTTAAGCCCAGAATAAAATGGTAAGCAGAAGTGAGTTTCACGGTAGATTCTTCTTGTTCTAGGGTAATCAGTTTCAAGTAAATATATTACTGTACTTTTCAAACTAGCAAACCAGTAGCCCTAACAAATAGCATTACTGGCATTTTGTGTCAATCTGAATTACTGACGTGGCAGATGAATCTTGTAGACTGCTTGTTGCAGAATTGGAGATACACTTATTTAGGATTGGAATGTTATATGGCTGTAACGTAACGTAGAATCCAGGTTTCTTTTTATAGTGTTTTGGAAGGACTATGAAAACCCTCTATGTAAGAAGCTTCGTTTTGTTGTTTTCTTACATAATATAAAACTCCAGATTCAGTATTACATTGCTGCTTATTAATACATATATGACAAAAGATACATTTTAAGAATGGTACTGAAGCTGAGTAAATGTGGCAAACATATGTTAAGCCAAGTTACGGTAAGTCAGGCTTTGGCCACCTGTGAGCCTGAGCTGAAGAAAGTTAGCATCCCAAAGCAGTTCTGTGCACTGTCAGAAGATTCAGACCATGGCTGTTGGTCAGCTGAGGACAAACACTGGCATTTCGGTAGATATCTATATGTGTTTGAGCACAATTTCAGCCTTCCTGTGTCATAGTGGTTCTAATCAGAGTAATAGTACAAAATGACCGCAGAACATTCATCTCAGACAAAGCTTTCTGCAACCTCTATGCTATCTACTAATTCTTTAGGCTGGTGGTAGTGTTCATATTTAACCTGAATGTGGAGAATGGTAGATTTTCTTTGGTTAACTTCCTCTGTTTTAAAGTTTTGCATTTTGCCATCTTTCTCTAATCAGGACATTTGAGAACTATGTTTGGATGGAGACTGTGTTCAAACACACCATGTGGTGATCACAAAGTAAACATTAAAGTGAACCATATGGAAGAAGACACCTGCTTCAGAGTTGTGTGACCTTAAAATATTTCATGTTAACATTTCTCCTGAAAAGTAATGTTTAAAAAAATTTCACAACTATTTGTATGCAGCCTCAAGAAAGCATTTAGATGAAAAGAAAAAAAAAATGGAGCATACAGATCCTGGTACAAAAATACTCTTGTTCTTATCAATAATATTGTCAATATATAAGGCAATTAAGAAATTATTTTAGACCTTGGTATTAAACAGGGTTCTATTTGGAAAAAAAAAAAAAAAAAAATTGGAAGTGACTGTAAAGGCTTTGTGCTTCAGTTGTTGCAGTTAGGATCTGTCTCTTGCTGATTAAATGGGAACAGGTGATTTTTTTTCTACTGGCAAAGTTGCCAATACTAGTAAGGCACACTTCTATGAAACCTATTTGTAGCAGTGTAGTATCTCTTCTGCAGTAGTAGCTTTGATTCTGCTACTGTATGCTCTAATTCTTACCATTTTTAAAAGATTCTTAAAGGAGACTGGCCTGAATTGGAAGAAGGAGTGACTTTTGGTGAAGCCTCAGTAAGAAACTGTTTTTACTTCTTTCTGTAAGAAATTGTTTTAATGTAAGAATGATTTTCTTAATTATTTGAAGATTTCTTTATCCATAGGTTAGTAAATAATTTTTAATATAACTCTAGAGATGTACACATCATTCCATCTGCAAGATTCTTATGGATAACACTGCTAAAAATATGTAAATCTCACATTCATAAGTACCCATGTCATGAAGGAGTCTTAGTTTTGCTTTTAAATCTTCCTGTGTCACTGGTGAAATTCGTAATTCCCAGGTCATAAGAAATAATTTTAAAAGCCCTACAGAGTAAGATCTTAGGAAATGAAGTTAAATTCATTGTTCTGCAAAGACTTGTGCTAGTATTTCTGTTGGAGTCAATAAAGCAACTTTGGTGATAAAAGTTAAGCAGAAGCATCTCTCCATGCAACTGTCAGCCACTGCTTAGAGATCCTAGAGATGTATTGCTGTAGGTGAAATGTTTTCACCAGTGGTTTTACAGGTTCTGTTGTTTGTGCCCTCCAGTGATGGAAAGCAACTGTGAACAAAAGTGAACCCTGTTGACAGCTCCATCGCATCATTTGCATTTAATCTCAGGAATAGCACAAAGTACCGAAATAATTCCATTATTTCTGATTTGGCAAATGGTCAACATGTAGTTGAAGATTTAAAAAATATATACTTATTTGTAACAAAATATAAGAAAAGAATTAGTATAGGAAGTAACTCCCGTACTTGGAAAGATAGCTGTTCAAAGACTTTGTAAATATGTTAGATATCTGTAGTTTTTACTCAGATGCACAATAGTTTTGTATTTTACAGTGCAGATGCTAGAGTCTAGCCTGAGAAATGCATTTTGAAATTATCTACAGACTTTCTGATTTATAATACCCCATTTATTGGTATTGAGGATATTCCCAATAGAATTCATCAGGAGCAAGGATCAAAGAAAGTAAAGATAATTATAATGTACTTCACTCAAGCCCCTTGCACTAGTAAGGTAATCTTGTGAGGCACCTACATAAAATTTAAATAAACTAACATGCATCTTCTATGGTCAGTGGTGAATGAAAGAGCTTTGTGTCAGAATCTGTCTCAGAATGCCAATGTCTGGTGCCAGTTGCTACAAGGTTAGTCAGTAGAGTCTGAATTTAGACCTTGCCTACTTATTTTGGCTCACATCACAGTCATAGCATTTAACCTTTTATTTATATTACAGTGTTTGACATGAGAAATTCTGTATAGCTGAACCCAACCTTTTGTTTCATCTATTTTGGTTTATTGTTTAGAAGACATGCAATATCTGCCAGATGCTGCTTCCTAACCAGTGCAGTTTTGCATCACACCAGAGAATTCATCAGCATAAATCTCCATACACGTGTCCTGAATGTGGAGCAATCTGCAGATCTGTCCACTTCCAGACTCATGTCACTAAGAACTGCCTGCATTATACTCGAAGAGTTGGTTTTCGGTCAGTATTATGATTACTTTCATTGTCAATTTATATGTAATTTATGCTTTCAGAAGTAATTTTCCATTTTCATAAGCATTGTTTGTAGAATAGAGCTTCATGGGTTTAAGATTGTCATAGCAATAATTCTATTAGTACTATAAATTTTTGAGTAAATACTGCATTAGAATTCAGCTTTGTTTTGAGCATCTGCTCTTGTATGTTGTTAAATCAGAATATTAGCTAATCTCATCTAGCTATAAAATGTCAGATTCAGGGCTTCACAGTTTGTAAGGTCTAGAAAATTCAGATGTATTTTCTTAATTTCAGGTTCATAATGGGCTTCTTGATTTTATTTTATTTTATTTTATTTTTTCAGAGCACTGAATTTTAGATTGTTCTTTTTGGTAGAATAATCATGTTCTTATTTTCTACCAGAATTTATTATCAGGCTGTGAATGGGCATACTGCATCTGTCTGTTAGCATAGCTAGAAGAACTTTGTTGAGTCCTTTTTAATCTACTTGCTGTGGGAAGGGAAGATTCCTCCACTTTACACCACTTGAAGATTACCTTTCTCACTCCAACAGCCTGTTCATAATAATTACTCTTTGGTTTTCCTTTTATTCTTTTGTTTCCCTGTAATGGCACCTCACTGAGAAAACAGGAATCAGGCATTTTGTGGAAATGTTGCATTTTGAAAGGCACGAGAGTTGTTTTATCTTGGATTGTTACTGACTGACTGGCAGACAGCACAGCGAGGGATGGAGAAGCAGCCCATAGTGCTGTGCTCAGCACTCCTCAGGCATCACCATCCCATCCTATCTGACCACAGAGAGGCGAGTTAGAATCCCACCCAGCAGGTAGCCTCTTCTCCCTCACAGTGCCTGTTCCTTTGCTAGGATGTCTGTGAAATCTTCCTCTCAGGAAGAAAGCATTTTTCCTGCATCAGGCCAGCTGCTGCAATAGGTGGTTCAGAGACTGAATCTATGGCCTGACACAACTCTCAGCTCCTCATGTTTCTTTGGATTCTTTTAATCTTGTCTCCCAACCACAGTGGTCTTTTTTATTATATATTTCTTACATCTGCCTCATCCACTCTCTCACTCTTTCCCCTCACCTGTGTCTATTAACATAGTCTTCAGGGACAGTTGACCTGCACCAGTAACACCAGAAAATCCATAAATTCTTCATGAGGAATCATTATAATGTTACTGAACTTCTTAAGATTTGCCATTAACATCTCATGTCACACTAAGTCAACTACTTTATTTGGAGATACTAAACCAAAAATGCCTAGGCAAAGAGAAGCAGTATCCAGGAGAGTGTAAGGCCCTCCTTGCTGTGCTCCTCATCACTGGGACCTTTCACTGGGGAACCACAGCCTGTCCTGCATTTCCAAAGGACCTATGAAGCAGCTTCATGTCAGCAGTCCAGGAGAGTTGTCTGACATAAACTGGCTGAACATTTCAGCCTTAAGTTGAATTGCATCCTTCCATGTGAGAACAAAGGAAAGAAAAATTTGGGTCTTATGAATTGCTTTTAACATACCTCAGTGGATGCTGAGGATTATTTATGACTTTGCATCACTAAAGAATAAAAGCCAGGTAATGGGGAAGAGAGGGATAAGATGGGACCCAACTCTGCTGAGTGACAATGAAGCAGTGGGGCTCTGGGGACTCACTGCAATGACAGGGGCCACACTCTGCCACTAAAAAGAATGGTTCATCTCTGTGTGAGACTGGAAAAGGTGAAGGCCATTTACTTTAGAAAATGCACTGGGAAATGGAGTACAGATAGATATAAATTGAATTTGTATTATTAGGAATGTATATTAAGTATTAAGTGTTTAAAAAAGAAAGGGTGATATTTTATAAAAATCAAAGGTGGGACATTTTAAAAGAAGAATAATTATTGAGTGTGGTTTTTAACATTTCCTGCTTTATTGCCTATCATCAAAGCATGAAAACAGTTGGAAAATTGCGTGGTGTTTATACAGAAATCATATTACCATGATAGATGTAAAAATTATTACTTTGGAAGCTTTGGTTCTTGTAGGTTTAAATTGTAAAACCCTTACTGCAAAATACTGATCAATAAGAAATTTGTTGATTTGAGAGATGATGTTGCAATTGCTTATTGCAGCTTCTTCTTGTACTTACTGGACAGTACTTAGTTCTTGAGGTGCATGAAACTAAAAGGGGGCATTGTGTGTAGAAATGCTCATGTGCTAATTTTAATTTAATTTTTTAATAATTTATTTTTTTAATAATTTCATTTTTTAATAGATGTGGAAAGGTCATAAATTTTCGACACTGCAGAAGTATGTTTTGAAAAATATTTTCAG
This sequence comes from Perdix hodgsoniae, assembly GCA_035772895.1. Taxonomy (NCBI): domain Eukaryota; kingdom Metazoa; phylum Chordata; class Aves; order Galliformes; family Phasianidae; genus Perdix; species Perdix hodgsoniae. Next base: position 59,249 of record JAPSGF010000271.1, on the reverse strand, counting down.
AATTCCGATCTAATACCCTGATGTGATTGTAGAGATTCGGTTTGGTTGTCCTGAATTTAAATTTACTCTTTCTTTTTTATCCAAGCAAATCAATTACTAGTACCAAAGATCATTAATATTATGACTTCATTAAATCTAAACAAGGGAAATGGTCTAAATGTTTACTGGATTTCCATTTTAGTGGTAGCAGTGTACCTTGCACAATCCACTGCATGTGGAAAAAAAAAAATGCATTTTGTAAAACTCTACAAATTTGCAAAGCATTCTTTTGACAGTCAATGGAATATTTCTTTGTTGACCCTTTTGTCTGTTCTGTTGTAATCCCATAAAACATGTTCTGACTTCATCTCTTAGATTTACAAAGTTAAATTTGGGAAATTTCTTCTTTTCTCCTTTTTGATATGCAAATCTTTGCTTATATTGATTCCTACTCTGTCATTCATACTTTTAAATTGACAGAATAATGTAGTTTTATCTGGTTGGGTATATATGCTCACCTCTTTCACTTCCTTGAAAACCAGTGTTGATTCCATGTCTTGCAGTACTGCTTTTTGCTAGGCTGAACTGACTCTTCTCCATTCTTTTTTGCAGCTGTGTGCATTGCAATGTTGTATACTCTGATGTGGCGGCACTGAAGTCTCACATTCAAGGTTCTCATTGTGAAGTCTTTTACAAATGTCCTATCTGTCCCATGGCATTTAAGTCTGCTCCCAGCACACATTCCCATGCCTATACACAACACCCAGGTATCAAGATAGGCGAACCAAAGTAAGCAGAATTATTTTTTACTGTACTTGTCTGTATTTTAATAACTTATGAAATTGCATTCTGTTCTGTGCTTACAAAACCTTAAGGTACCGTACAACCAACAGTTTGTCAGCCGTTTGGTAATGTGCGGTGTTCTTGTGATATTTTTTATTTTTATTTTATTTATTTTATTTTTAGTTTTTAGCTAAGAATTTGGCAAAAGTTAAAGAGGGGAGATTTAGGTTGGATGTGAGGGGGAAATTCTTTACTCAGAGGTGGTGAGGCACTGGCACTGCTGCCCAGAGCTGTGGGTGCCCCACCCCTGGAGGTGCCCAAGGCCATTGATTGGGCCCTGGGCAGCCTGAGCTGGTGGAGGGCACCCTAGCCCACAGCAGCAGTGGAGCTGGGGGGGGGGGGGGGGGGTTAGGGGTCCCTTCGAACTGAACTGTGCTGTGATTCTTCTGTGAATTACAAAAGTAATTCAGACAGCCTACTAGTTTGTTGCTTATCCCTGGTTTTTAGTCTACTTATGCATTTTTCCTGCAAATTAAGAAAATGCGATTCCTAAAAGAACTGCTAAGACTCATCAGCACTTCTGTAGCAGTTCTCACAACATCTGGTTGAAAAGGTCAGAAAAAAGAATTGTTTTTTTTGTCATGTGCTTACAGACAGCTGTCTGGTAGGTTAATTTGGAATGTTGGTTCTTTCAGTGCTGTCAGTGCTCAGGGGTTGAAGTGTGTGCTTGTGGGGGGACCTCCACGCAGCAGTCACCTCAGAGCTGTGGGGTTCCTTGGGGCATGCGCTGCTAGTGGTTGTACAGTGCTTCGTGCAAGCTGTGAGCTCTGGGGGCAGTGTGCTTTGTTTTAGCTCCACTTAGGCTATTGCATCACAAGAACAAGCCCAGGCTATTAGGTGAGAGGTGTTGGCTATTAGACTTGTCCAAGGCTGTCCTCCAGTTCAGAATAAAAATATCCATCATGCATTGTAATAATGAGATTTCACAGGAATCTTTCTTACCACTTTTTGCGAGAAGAGACCCCCAAATACCAGGTCGCTACATGGTGCGGGGAAGCTCAGCTTGACTCAAAGTGAGTGAATAAGCTTCAACTTTATTGCACAGATAGCTTGCTTATATAGTATATGAGTTATGTCCCTTTGTCCACTTGTCCTTTTCTCATTGGTAAAGCCTTGCAGTTAGACAATAGCGCACCCTGCCCAAACATACATCTTGTTTTCTCATTCCACCCGAAGACAGTTCCGCTTAAGTTGTTTGCTACTTAGCTCAAGGTCAGCTCGTCGCTTACCACATCTGGTATTATTCCATTGCTATGTACTCAGAGCTGCCGTGCCCCTGCTTGTACAGTTCTTTCAGGGAGCCATAGCCCTTCTCCCTGACCCATTCTGCAACAACTTTTTCTCCTAGCCTATGAAAAGGAGTTTTTTATTATTTATTATTTTTAGTAAAATAGCAACAGAATTACTGTGTAGGGCTTTCCCAGTCCCTTTCCCAGTTCCCAGTGCTTGGAGTTCCTTGCTCCAGCTTCACAGGTGTCAATGGTTTATGGGCTGGTCCGGCCCAGTTCCGTGACCAGCAGGGCGGAGGGATCTGCGGATTCACGCCTCTGGGAAAGGGGAAGCAGGGGGCCCCAAAATACTTGAAAACAACAGCACTGATCTGAGGTGGAACAAATGATTTTACTAAATATAGTATTAGTAAAATACAATGAGAGAGAGAGAGAGAGAGTCTGTTTGAATTGTATAGACCTCACCACAATGCTGGGGTGAGAAGTGCAGTCCAGTTGAGTGACTGAAGTACAGATGGCGAAGTGCAGATGGCGAAGCGCAGGCGGCGAAGCGCAGATAGCGAAGCGCAGACAGCGAAGAGCAGGCGAAGAAGAAGGATCAGGTGACCTTGCTTGGAGTTATATCCCCTTGCTGACCGCAAAGTCTCCTGGGGAAATGTAGTTCTTCTCCGACGGACGAACATTCGGCAGATATCAAACCCCACCCCCAATGCATCACATGATGTTATGGTGTGGAATACTGATGACCAAAAATCATAAAACCATGACAACAGGCATCTGTAGGAGTGCAGTGTCACCTCTGGGCTCAGAACGCCCATTTTGATTACTGTCTGATCACTTAAGTTCTATCCAAAGTTATCAGGACCTGTGGTTTTCCTTAGAATTAAATTGTTAGTGAACAGCATAAATACCTTTAACTGGAACTGAATTTGAGAAGGGATGTTGAAAACAACAAGAAGGGATTCTACACATACACAGACCAGAAAAGACAGGCTGAAGAAAGTGTAGCTCTTAAGTAAATGAGAAAGTAAAACTGGCTACAACAGATGTGGAGAAGGCTGAGGTACTCAATGAGTTCTTTGCTTCAGTCTTCACTGGCAGCCAGGATTCCCACATCCCTGAATCCAAACCTCTAGGAGGGAACTTGGGAAAGCAAACTCCCCCCCATCGTAAGGGCAGAACAATTCTGAGACTGAACGTGTACAAGTCCATGGGGCCAGATGACATGCACCCCAGGGTCCTAAGGGAGCTGGCTGAAGTGGTTGCCAAGCTGCTCTCCATCATATTTGAAAAGCCATGGCTATCAGGCAAAACCCCCGGGAACCGGAAAAAGGAAAAAATCACTCCCCTTTACAAGAGAGAAAGGATGTACAGCAAAAGAAGATAATGACAGTGCCTTATAATGGGACACAAGCAGAAAAAAGAAAACTTCTTAGAAAACTAAGAAGAAAAATTGGCTCATCTAACAGTGAGAACTAAAAAAGAACACAATCCCTATCCAAAGAAATACTGCTCCCTTTGCTGCTAACCCTTAAATGAGGGTGAGGAGGGATGGATCCAGGCTACACCCCTTCCAGTCACTCAGGTCTATTGCTTGCACCTGAGCTCCCTGGGTTAGCCATGCCTTCTCACCTGGTGCTCAATCATTGGTTCAGGCCATGAACTGGC
>JAPSGF010000271.1:34710-45530 GCA_035772895.1 Perdix hodgsoniae | reverse complement strand
TTTCTCCTTCCATGTAGCAAATAAAACACATAGATTTCCCAAAACAGTTTGTGTGTGTAGGAATGAAAATAGTACTTTTAAATGTGACTGAAAGAAATACTTTGTGGTTAGAATCACAACAAATGCTAATCGATAATTTTATGTTAATTTTATTTAATACATTATTTTCTCAGAGACCTAAGTCTGAAATTTGGATAGTTTTTGTGCTTTTGTGAACTGATTAATGTCTTTTGTCTTACATAGAAAATACAAATATTCAGCTCTGAATGTTTTTAGAGAAAGAAAATTTTTATATGTTTATAAGTAACTTGACAGATATGTCAGACTGTTTATAGCAGACGTTCTGTCAGGAGCAGCTGTATCAGTGAGTGCTGCACGGCTCAGGGCAGTGATAATTAGAAGGCTGTGCAGCAGCAGCTTGAGGGTCCTCTGATGTTTGCAGGTTGGTGAGCAGTCAGCTCTGATGTTTCCTCACTTTTGGACAAAGTTGGAGATGCAGAGGGTGTGATAAGAGACAGGTCTTAAGGGATAAAAGAAAAGTATTTGGTACCCCAGAGTTAGGAATGTGTGCAGTTGTTACTGGCTCTGTGTTCACCAGCAGATTCCCTACAGAACTGCAGTACTTACCAGCTGGCAGTAAAAGCACTACCTCAGGTTACCTTGAGCTGCTGTGCTGGGATAGGAGCAAGGTGCTGGAGGAGTGTGCTTGGTTGCTCAGCAGCTGTGTGCAGCAGCCAAGGGAGAGAATCCACTGGTGAACCCTTTGTCCCTTCTTTAGAGCTTCAGCAGTGCATCCCGCAGAGCACTGTGGCTTTAATAGCACTGTGCCTGGACAGAGTTCTTGTGCACACTCATCAGCTGATCTGCATGGGCAGTGATCCATCAACTCATCAACTCACTTCCCAGGAGTGGTCTCTTACAATCTCAGTTAAAACAGTAGGATATGTGGGATTTATATGGGTGACAGGTGTGAGAGGTGAAACAGCATTTTAGAAATTTTTCTTTTTCCCCCACCGCTTCACGTCAAGAAGTATTCCTTATTTCTGGCAAGCTCTTTAACACCTATCTTACAGGAATTATCCAAGCAGTCAGGATTCTGAGGAGTAGACATCAGCAGTAATGTGGCAAACTAGAATACAAGTTCTGAATGGTGTTTGAGAAGCATTTGTGCATGGCAGTGAGGAGCGGGGCTCATTTCTGAGCCCTGGTGCTTACTGGGTGCAGCTGGCAGTGCTGCTCTGTGCTGTGCAGAGCAGGCAACCACCGCTAAGGGTCACTGCAGAAAACAATGAGTATAGGTCCTAAGGGGATGCAATGCAAATAACAGATATCTTAGCATACATGAGAAGCAGCAAAAGAAAAACATGGCCACGAGAAAGAGATCACTTGATAGAGCACATAAATAATTTTTTCACAGGTCATGTGTTTTTCTGTATTTTTCTGTACTTTAATATTTTTCTGTAGTGTTTTTCATTATTTCAAATATCTGGACTCACTGAATGGCTCAGACTTTGAAGTCCTTGATTTTGTCATCTCAGAGCATGGTGCAGAGTGGTCTTTAGAGTTCCTTTGGACAATGTGCTGTTGGTGAAAACTGCCTGGAGGGAAATAGGAAGGACTTTGGGTAATTTATGCAGGTAATGAGAAAATGTAGTGTGCTAACAAGCAAGGTTTGGGGTTGATGTTTTTTTAATGTAAAGTCATTCTCTAGGACAGAGATCAGTGTCAGGTTGGTGGGGTTGGGAAGGCTGTGGCCATCCTTGCACTCAGTTCCTGTACCTGTCTTTCCTTTGTTTTATCTGCAGTTTCTCAGAAGTACCACTACAGATGGCCAATGCATTACATTTCTTTCTCATATGATGATCTGTGGCAAATTTCTGTTACTTTTCTTTCACATTTCCTTTCATTTATTTTCAAAGTAAAAAAATGTGTATGCCTTGAGAGGGGAAGTTGTAGTTTTAGTGGTGTCTGTGTGTTGCACTGATAGATGGATTCTTAAAGGCTTGTAATGGCAAACCATGGAACTGTCATCCTGGAAAGTTTCAGTTTCAGAGCATTAACAGGTTCCAGACCTGGCATTCAAGAGGCTCAAAGCCATATACATTGATAAAAATAAGTGTATCTTGGAGTACATTACTGGTTATGATCAAATCAGTGACTCCACAAAAATACATTGCCTTTGCAACCTGAAAGGGGTATATTCTTTGTTCTTCAGTTATTGAATGAATTCAGGAACTGAAAACATTTTACTTTCAGAGTATCATAAGCAGAAGTTGATGCTACATATGTAACAGGCATATGCTGTTTTCTGGCTTAATTATTTTTATTTTCTATTTTTCTACTGCTGCTTTATTTTGACTTTGGAGGATGTTTTGAATTAATTGCATTTTACCCTTTTTCAGGATGTGTGAAATGATTGCCTAAATGTGTCAGATCTTGTCTCTGCTAAGAAGTTAACATGATTCATGCAGGTAGATCATCAATGTGACTGACACTGTTTATTGTACTTCTTTTTTTAGAATAATATATAAATGCTCTATGTGTGATACTGTGTTTACTCTACAACCTCTGCTCTATCGCCACTTTGATCAGCACATTGAAAACCAGAAGGTGTCTGTTTTCAAGTGTCCAGACTGTTCTCTTTTGTATGCACAGAAGCAGCTTATGATGGATCATATCAAGGTGTGTGGGCATCTCTTGTTTTATTCTAAGATACTATTTGTTATGCAATATATTATTTGAGAAAATACTTTTAAAAGGCTCAGAATTACAAGGAGGCTGCTCAAATAAATGTTAATGATTCCAAAAGAGTAATCTGAATAATGATCACAAGTGTTGAAGTCTTATATTTTGCATAACTTTCAGCAACTGTGGTGTAACCACTTAATTTTTCTATATGGACATTGATTTTGATATACTAATATCTCAGTGCATTGCATTCAGTATGTCATTTTATCAACATAATAATGGGGTTTTTGAAGTAAGTTGGTCGAATCCTAGCAACAATTGAACCTTATATAAGTTATATTTGAAGTATTATTCCAATTGTTAGGAGCTGAGAACACTGAGTACACGACAAAAACAAGTTTTTGATGTTCAGAACTTGCTGGTGGGAACCAGTGTGTTTCTTGAATAGATGTAGAAAGCATGTTTGAGTGCATGCATGTGCACATACTCACATGCACATGTGAACACATGCCATTTTAAGGAAAAAAAAAGGAAACTTGAAGTGGATTTTCTCATCAGTATCCCTATAACTGCATGAAGGAATTTACTGGAGAAGATGTACTGTTGTCCTTCAAATCACATTACTAAGAATCAGCAGCCCCCTGGCTTTAACTTGTTAGCTTTCTTGTCTACTAAAATGATCATTTTAGCCTCAACTGTGGTATTTGTAACCCCCAGAAATCACTTAAGATGTATTGAAAATAAAATCAGAAATCTTGGAAAAATAGTTGGTTGTGGATACTCCTACCCTGGAGGCATTCAAGATCCGGCTGGATGGGGCTTTGAGCAACCTGATCTAGTGGGAAGTGTCCCTGTCTATAGCAGACGGGTTGGAACTAGATGATCTTAAAGGTCCCTTCCAACCCAAACCATTCTATGATTCTATGAATATGATCTGTAACAGGATGACAAAGAAGTAGATGAACACTTATGATTCAGAGGGTATTCAGCATTTTGTCAGTACAATCATACATCTATGTTAATTGTTTTTCTTTTTTAATTTATTTTATTATAGTCTATGCATGGAACTTTGAAAAGTGTTGAAGGGCCACCAAACCTGGGAATAAATTTGCCTCTGAGTATGAAATCCACAAATCAGAATTCAGCCATTCACAACAGAGAGGACACACGATCTGTCAACGGAACAGAAAAGTTAGAGAAGAAATCTCCTATAAAGAAAGGAGAACCTAAAAAAGTTGCAAATCGTGGCTGGACGTGTTGGAATTGTGATAGGCTCTTCACTCAGAGAGATGTTTACATCTCCCATGTGAGGAAAGAACATGGAAAGGTAAATGAATATTTAATTATAAAAATATGAGTTAAACCTAAAATGTGAAGGTTTTGTTTTTTAATTCAGTTGCAAATAATTCATTTAATTTTCATCATTATTCTTCTTTGTTCTTACATGTATTTCATCTCTTTCCTGCTTAGTTTTTGTCATTTTCTACATAGTCCTTTTAAGAAAATGCACACTCTCTTAGTTAATTGTAGACTTATTCATCCGTTACCAAAATTTCTTCAAGATGAAAAGAATGAAAGATATTCCAGTATTTCTTCCAAGTTGTCTCCTCTGATCCAGGTTCTTATTTTTTCCTTTGTGCCTTCGCATTTCCTTCTGTCTTGAAAATTCATTAGCTGTTAAACTCAGGCAATGGAGTCTTGTTTTGTTGTTCCAGTGAGTACCAACCAGCATTTCATTTTAAAGGTGTACTCACTGCAAGGTTGCGTCATTGCTCTACTCTTACACTTGCAGGTTCAGTCAACAAGTCAGCTGAGTTGAACAAAGTGAATTTTTTACTGAAAGCAGCTAGATGTGAGACAGCTTACTCAAAGTTGATTGAAAGTGAAACATAGAAATGCTGTGTTCTCAGGTCAGCAGAAATAGAGCTCGATATCCTTGATGCATCCCGTAGCTTTTCCAGTTAAATTAAAAAAAAAACTGACAGGTGAGCAGTAATGAAACTGAACAATTTTCTTCTGCTACTGCTTGCAGGGAAGAGAGCTATGACATCGACTTTTAAAATATGGCTTTTAAAATATCATTATTCTTTTCCTTTATATAACTCACAACTCCTTCCTTCCATTTTTCACAGTTTAGAAAATTATCCTGATAGCCATCTAGCCTCCTCTCTTCTCCATATAGGTGCAGGGAGATTGATAGAATAATACTAGCTCCATATCCTTGTGAACAGTCTCTTTTAATTAGTCACTAGTTAAACATTTGTCTTTTACCTAAGGTGGCATCTAGAAAATATTAGATGCGCTTGAAACAATGGTAGGTCTTATAAAAACAAAACAGAATGAAAAGTGTACAAAAATTAAAATCTGTGTATTTTCCAAAATTTGAGTGTTACCTCTCTTAAGCAGGTAAGAAGCAAAAACCATTTTTCAAGGTTGAGCAGAGGAACGTTTTTATACAGAGGCTTTAAAAGGCAAACAATTATTTGTGGAAGTTAGAACAAAGAAGTTTAGCATGGAAAAGTAGTGTCTTTTCAGATTTTGAGGTGTGCTTTTACCATTTACACCGGGCATTTAACTGTAGGTTCCCAAGCTATAATTATCTCCCTAGGCTGTTTTTCTGGAGAAGGGTAAACAAGAGGCTCCTAGATAAAAGAGTTTGAAGTACTTAATTTACAATCCTATTGTAAACTTACACTTTCCTTGACTTCCGACTAAAGCATTTGATGATAGATAAGTAGATTATGTTCACAGAGGAACATTTTTACATCCTGATACAAACTGATAAAATAATACATGCTGCCATGAAGAGCATTGCTTGACAGGAACTTGATATGCAATTGATCTTGTACAGTTATGTGTCTGTTCAAAAATGCTGCTATCTGAATTTTACAGAAATGATTCAAATTGTTTTATAACAATAGCATATTCAGTGGTACCTGTGTCTTACAGCAGTGGAGTTGGAGTAATCCATCTTCATACATTACAGAATCACAAAATTGTAGGGGCTGGAAGGGGTCTCTAGAAATCATCTAGTCCAACCCCCCTGCCAAAGCAGGCTCCCTAAACCAGGCTGCATGGGTAGGGATCCAGATGGGTCTTGAATATCTCCAGAGAAGGAGACTCCACAACCCCCCTGGGCAGCCTGTTCCAGTGCTCCATCACCCTTACTGTGAAGAAGTTCTTATGCACATTTTTTCAGAACTTCCTATGCTCCAGTTTGTGGCTGTTTCCCCTTGTCCTATCACCACAGACCACTGAAAAGAGTCTGGCCTTGTCCCTTTGCCTCCTGTGCCTTAGATATTTATAGACATCAATCAGATCCCCTCAGAGTCTTCTTTTCTCAAGGCTGAACAAACCCAGCTCATTCAGCCTTTCTTCATAAGAGAGGTGCTCCAGGCCCTTTATCATCTTTGTGGCCCCTCCACTGGGGCCCTCTGGATCCCTCTTTTTTGTACTGGGGAAGCCAGAACTGGACACAATACTCCAGGTGAGGCCTGACCAGGGCAGAGTAGAGGGGGAGGATCACCTCCCTTTACCTGCTGGCTATGCTCCTTTTAATGCACCCCAGGATGCCATTGGCATTCTTGGCCACCAGGATATACTGCTGGCTCATGGCCAACCTGTTGTCTACCAGGACACCCAGGTAAATTGCAGCAATTGTATTGCAGCAAACAATTTTGTCGTTTAAGATGAATTTTCCATTTTCAGTTCAGACTTCATTCTTCCATGTAGTATCACATTGTGGATTTGGATGCCAGGTTCACTTAAGTCAGTGAGATTTTTTGTTTGATTCAGAGCTTGTGCTACTGCTCCTGGCAAACACCTGAGTAGTGGATGCATTGTGTAGGTAGCAGGAATGCTTTGCATGAGGTCATTCAAGTGCATGAGTATTTACAGGAGTGAGGGCAAAGTGCTTATTATCAAGCAAACATGGCCAGTAGAGGAAACTGAATAATCACTTTCTTTATTTTAATTTTGGGTTGTTTTTATTGCTGTAGCAGTGGCTGTGTCTCCCTGTTGCCTTACCTATATTAGTACTAAAACTGTTGTGTCCACTTTGAGCCAGGGCTGGAGCTAGGAGGCAGCAATCAAAGTTCAGGTGAACCAAGACCAGGAACCTTGAAGGCTGAAGGTTGCTCTGACCCAAACTGAGGAGGAATTGCATGGAAGGACAAGATGCCAGAGAGCTGGTCCTTTAGTCAGGATTCAGGGCAAGAGGATCGTGGGGCTGAAGGAAAATCAACACGTACGAAGTAGGAGCCGGTTTCACAGAGCCTGGACCGAGAAGCAGCGAGGCAGCATCAGCCCAGCATGGTGGAGCAGCCAGGGGCAGCATCAGCACAGGGCAGTGCTGAGGCAGGTGCTAGGAGCTTGCTGGTTCCCCTTCCCCAGTCTGAGCACTAACTGTGGGCCACAGCTGGGCCTTATGGCTATGGAGGGACTACCTGTTTTACTCTGTTTCTAAACATTTTCTGGGAAAGTTGAAAATGCTTGATTGCTGAGCGTCATCTCTAGTTTTCTTATGACAGATCAAAGCATATAGCTCCCAGGCCTAACCAAAAGGCCGCTTTGTGCTCCTGCCTTCAGCAGCTCCTACTCTGTTCTCTCAGCCACACCTGTGGGACATTGCCTTCCTGCTATAAGGAACCCTGTGTTCAGGGTGCTTAGCTGCATTTCCAGCCACCCTTGGAACAAATCATACAAAACCAGATGATCTTGATTCACAGAACTGTTTTCTTTTACCTGGTTCTCCTTTATAGCTCAAGGGTATGAGGGCCAGACAGACAACTCGGTTTGGTTTCTCCTGGTGCTTTAGAAGCCCAATTTTGTATTTCCATCTACTGAAATCATGGAGGAATTAATATAAATGGTTTCAGTTTCAAACCCAGCAGATCTAGTCACAATACTTCTGCTATGAAGTGTCTATAAAGAAACTCCATACAATGTGCTACTGTCCCTGTAGTGTGACAATGAACTGATGACTTATTTCTGATCCCATAATCAGTTTTTTCTTAGAATCAATCTCTGTAGCAGCATGTAAAATATTGATTCTGTTTTTCCCATTAGTGCAACTATTATCAATGCTTTTACTGGCAAACATAAACATCTGCAAGAATGGATACACATTTTACACCGATGCATAATACATGTGTCTTATAAACATAGAATCTTAGAATGGTTTGAGTTGGAAGGGACCTTTAAGATCATCTAGTTCCAACACCCCTGCTATAGGCAGGGACACCTCCCCCTAGATCAGGTTGCTTCCCAAAGCTGCATCCAGCCTGGCCTTGAATGCCTCCAGGGAGGGGACATTCACAACCTCACTGGGCAACCTATTCCAGTGTCTCACCACCCTCACAGTAAAGAATTTATTCTTGATATCTAGTCTAAATCTACCTTCTTCCAGTTTGAAACCATTTCTCCTCATCCTGTTGCTACATGCCCTTATAAAAAGTCCCTCCCCAGCTTTCCTATAGGCCCCCTTCAGTCACTAGAAAGCCGCTATAAGGTCCCCCTGGAGCCTTCTCTTCTCCAGGCTGAAGAGTCCCAGCTCTCTCAGCCTATCCCCATAGGAGAGGTGCTCCAGCCTTCTGATCACAGAATCACAGAATATCAGGGATTGGAAGGGACCTTGAAAGACCATATAGTCTAATCTTTCTGCTGGAGCAAGAACACCTTGATCAGGTCACACAGGAACACGTCCAGGTGGGTTTTGAATGTCTCCAGAGGAGACCCCACAACCTCTCTGGGCAGACTGTTCCAGTGTTGTGTCACTCTCACAGCAAAGATTTTTTTCTCATATTTATGTGCAACCTCCTGTGTTCCAGCTTGCACCCATTGCCCTTTGTCCTATCATTGGATGTCACTGAGAAGAGCCTGGCTTCATCCTCATGACACTCACCCTTTACATATTTATAAACGTTAATGAGGTCATCCCTCAGTGACTCAGCTCCCTCAGCCTCTCCTCATAAGGGAGATGCTCCATTCCCTTAATCATTTTTGTGGCTCTGCGCTGGAATCTCTCAAGCAGTTCCTTGTCATTCTTGAACTGAGGGGCCCAGAACTGGACACGATACTCCAGGTGCAGTCTCACCAAGGCAGAGTAGAGGGGGAGGAGAACCTTGTTGTGATTTCATGATTTTTTTGTTGTCAGTATTCCACATCAGAACATCATGTGGACCAGTGGGAGTTAACAAGTTAATATTCTGTTTCCATTTACTGTTGTGGACTCTTTGAGCATCCTGATGGGAGGGGAGGGGGCGGCATCTCCAGAGGACCTGGCGAGAAGAGGATGTGGGGTGGAGCTGCGGACAGGACCTGGAGTGTCGGTCTCTCTCCATCTGGCCCGTCTCAGCCGTCTCAGCTCACCGCGGAGAAAGCACGTGCTTTCCCTCGCACTATCATGGTTTGCCTCTCATTTTTTGATACTCTCGTCTCTCTCGTTTTGTTTGATTTAGTTAAATTCAGTAAATTACCCTTCCTCCTCAGATCGTTGAATCCTACCGATCGTAGCTCTCTGCCCTTCCCCCTTTCCCGGAGCGCACATGGCCCGGGGCCGGCTGGCTCGTGGCAAACCGTTTGTACCTTTTTTTTTCCCCTCTCTTCTTCCTGGGGCCTGTGCCCCCCTGTCACGGACTTATATCTAAGGATAACCCGTGACAAACCTCTCTCGACCTACTAACCACACCCCTTCTAATACACCCCAGGATGCCATTGGCCTTCTTGGCCACAAGGGCACAGTTCTGGCTCATGGTCATCCTGCTGTCCACCAGGACCCCCAGGTCCCTTTCCCCTATGCTTTTCTCCAACAGGTCAGTTTCCAACCTATACTGGTACCTGGGGTTATTCTTGCCCAGATGCAAGACTCTACACTTGCTCTTGTTGTATTTCATTAAATTTTTTCCCTCCCAACACTCCAGCCTGTCTTGGTCTCACTGGATGGCAGCACAGCCTTCTGGTGTGTCAGCCACTCCTCCCAGTTTTGTGTCATCAACAAACTTGCTGACCGTGCACTCTATTCCCTCATCCAAGTCATTGATGAATATATTGAATAGCACTGGTCCCAGTACTGATCCCTGAGGGACTCCACTAGACACAGGCCTCCAACTAGACTCCATCCCATTGACCACAACTCTCTGTCTTCTTCCATTCATCCAGTTCACAATTCACCTCACTATCCAATCATCCAGACCATACTTCCTCAGTTTAGCTGTGAGGATGCTGTGGGAGATGGTGTCAAATGATTTACTGAAATCAAGATAGACCACATCCACTGCTTTACCGTCATCTATCCACCTGGTTATTTCTTCATAAAAGGCTATCAGGTTGGTCAAATATGACTTCCCTTTGGTGAAGCCGTGCTGACTACCTCTAATGACCCTCTTATCCTTGATATACCTAGAGACAGTGCCAAGGATAAGTTGTTCCATCACCCTTCCAGAGATGGAGGTGAGGCTGACCAGTATTCTGTTCTGGCCACATGAGATCCTGAACTCCACCACCTCATGGTCACTGCAACCAAGGCTGCCCTCAACCTTCACCACTTCAACCAGACCCTCCTTATTAGTGAGAATAAGATCTAGTAGTACTCCTCTCCTAGCTGACTCATCTACCATTTGCATCAGGAAGTTATCAATGCAATGGAGGAACCTCCTGGACTGTGGACAGCTGGCTGAGTAGGCCTTCCAGTAAATATCAGGGTAGTTAAAATCCCCCATGATAACCAAGGCCTGTAATTGTGAGGCCACTATCAGCTGCCTGAAGAAGGCATCAACTTTCACGTCCTGATCTGGTAGCCTGTAATAGATACCCACGACAGTATCACCCATGCCAACCTGCCCACAAACTCTCAACCCGCTCCTCATCCACTCCTGGACAGTACTCAGTACATTGTAGTTGCTCTCTCACATAAAGAGCAACTCCACCACCTCGCCTTGCTGGCCTGTCTTTCCTGAGAAGGACATAGCCATCCATGACCACATTCCAGCCATGTGAGCTGTCCCACCATGTCTCTGTAATTGCCACGGGGTCATAATGTCCTGACTGAACATGGATTTCTAAATCCTCCTTATTCTCCATGCTGTGTGCCTTCTCACCTGGTGCTCAATCATTGGTTCAGGCCATGAACTGGC
>JAPSGF010000270.1:0-99677 GCA_035772895.1 Perdix hodgsoniae | reverse complement strand
TTTCCTGTAAGCCTGCCTGCATGGGAAAAGCACAAGGCTCAGCTACCCTCTAAGTATATGATAAAGTATGATACAAGCTAGAGGTCTCTGGGGTGCCTCTCTCATGTTGCATTTCATTTTCGTTTCATAGGATCCCTTCTTGCCAGAGAGGCAGACTTTGCCTCCTCGCTGAAACCACTATTTTCAAGAGAAAAGGAGCCTTTCAGCCTCTCATGTTACTTCACTGCTGATTTACTTGAACACCAACGAAACATTACCTGGTTCAGAGATGGTTTGTATGCAGTAGCTATGCTTATACACATAGAATACATATACAGATATGACTACACCATTTCATTTTATAGCTGTAATTTAATGCTTATAGGAGAGGATTAGAATTAGGGATTTATGAGCTGCTCTCAGCTCTTCTCAAGATAGAGATGTTATTATTTATTTGCATCCTCAGGTAAAACTGCTAAAATATCTGTCAGAGTTCAGAGCATCCTGTTTCCTGCTGTGAAGAGTACCTTTGACTTGCTAATTTCGTTACTTTCTATTGCTCGGATTGCTGTCCAGGACAGGGCTGTTCTTTTTGATCTGTTCTTTCTGTGCAAAGAGAACACAAAGGGATGGCAATAAAACAGGATCGGAGTCCATGAGTATAACTGTGAGTTATCTTATCAGGAGTGTCTTGCAGATCCCTTATCTTGCTGTTTGGGTTTTGTTTCTCTGGGTTTTGGTGGTGAGTTTGTTGGTTGTATTTTGTTTTTTCATTTGGAAATGCATCAATCCTCACTCCACCAGTTCAGGTAGATCTCCTTTACCCTTTTCATGTTTTACAGGTGAGTTGCTGCAGAACTCAGAACGTCAGGAGCTGAAGTATCAAGACCAGGAAGCTTCTCTAAGAGTGCCGTATGCTTATAAAGAAGATGAGGGATTCTACACAATCCGTGTCCCCTCACTGGGTGGATGCAAAGAGCAAACCACTTATGTGTTTGTTCGAGGTAATAACAGGATGCGTCCTAATTAGAACAAAAGCTTCTCTCCTAATGCTTTGGCATAAAGGAATTCACTGCCTCATTCTCAAGAAAGTTTGTCCCTGGTTTTGTGCTTTTTTTTTGTTACAATTAACAGAACGTGCAAATCCTACATTCAATTGTGATTAAGATGTAAAAATATGACTTGTATTGCTGGGACAGACTTAAAGTTACGTTTCTGAGCCAAGGTTTTGGTACAGAGAAGAAAGTCTTCACCACAGTAGCTTGGTGTTCCTGCAGATGCTGCAGCAGAATCAGCCGGTGCACCTGGATCCCCTCTCAATGTGAAGTGCCACGACATAAATAAAGACTGCTTGATTCTTTCTTGGATAGCACCCAGTGATAATGGAGGAAGCCCAATCCTTGGATATCTCATTGAAAGGTCTGTACTTCTATCTGTTAGAGAGAGAAGCGTCATGGTCTTGTTGTGGGAAACCCACAAAGGAACACCATGGGATACGTTCCATTTCAGGTGTACTGCTGGGTCAGAGAACTGGGTCCCATGCAACGAAAAGCCTGTGAAAACCTGCAGATACCCCGTGCTGGGCCTTGCTGAAGGACAGGCGTATCAGTTCCGAGTGAAGGCTGTCAATAAAGCGGGGATCAGTCACCCTTCAAAAACCAGTGATCCAGTTATAATGTATGACCCCAGCAAGGGCAAGAGAGTGACAGGTGTGTATTAAAAGCAGGAAAATTTGTTCTGTCAGAACAATGGGAGGCTGCAGTACAGATAAGTGCAGTTTGTCCAGATTCTCCTCATTGTTCGTTCACTAATCCCACCTCAGTACTACTCTGGAACAGAAAACATGAAAACACTACAGGTATGAAATGTCACTGAGTATGTGATGAAATATACATAGTTATGCATATAATTATATTACACAGCTCTGATCTCTATCTTTTTCAACAACCTCCAAGCATTCTGACACAAGTCTGTATCTCCATTTGGATAACACTGTTCTGTTTGATATTACAGTAATTCCATATGATGAAGGAAGGATGATAGAAATTTTCAAGGATGACTTAGAAGGTAAGCTTGATCTATATTCAGTCATTCCCTCAGAACTGACTGTTAGAGAAAAGGAGAAAACCTACATGTAAGCTGCACAAGGATCAGAAACTATCATAAACATTTGTAAATGTTTACTTGTAAAAATCTTGGTTTTCCTGTCACCAAAATATTTATGTCTCCTTTATACTGCCAGATCGTATTTTACACCAGGAGAACATACTCTGCTTCAAAATAACATTGATTTTTCTTCTACACTATATCTGAAGGTTGGACCATGCTCCGAGCACAGATGAAGCTGTGGGTGTCCTTGTTCATTGCAGAGTGGGATCAGGTGGCCTCTGAGGATCCCCTCCAACCCAAGTGATTCCATGATTGTATGATTCTAAAGCATATCTGGTTCTGACTCCCCATAGGACACATTAAGATTCCCCTGCCACCCACCAATGTTCACGCAAGTGAGGTCAGAGAAGATTATGTGGCTTTGGCCTGGGATGAACCAGATCCAAGAGGCAGAGAACCACTGCAATATTATGTGGAAAAGGTAAGAAAATAACATCACAGAGAAAGGAAATTGCTGCTACTCCTGGACAGGAGTATTTATTTCTCACATGGCCTAAAGCACAGGAATCGTTATTGAGTGCAATTAATTGCTGGTGGCTGTTTGGAGTGGACAGTGAAAATAAGCCAGCACCACTCTTAAGATGGGGCAAGCCTTGCTCTTAAAAAACAAAGCCTCAGTAAATAAAATGTAATCCACAGAATGGTAGAACATTAACAGGAATACAGTTTCTGCCCCATGGGCCTCCCAGGTGTGGAAGGCTGTGAAGAACTGTACAGTAGTTCACTTTTTCAATTCCCCTTTAATCCTTTTGCTGGTTAATTAGTACCTCCTACCAATCCATCAGGTACTCACTTCCCATTTGCTGTACTCTTCCTGCTGCAAAGGGACCTTCTGTTTCCAAGGAAGAAAAGATAACATATGTCAACAAAAAATTGATCATTTACACTTTTTAATAAAAAATAAATGTGCACTTTCCTAGGAAGGCTGACTGTCTGTCAGGAGTTCTAAGCTTTTGTGAATTGTAAATCATCACCTTTTTCCTTACAGTTGCTTGTGGGCAGCAACTCCTGGCAAATGGTTAATCTGGATATGCCAGTTAATTCCCCAAGATTTGCACTCTTTGATCTCATTAAAGGAAAACCATACCGTTTCCGAGTGCGGTCTGTTAACAAGTATGGAGTCAGTGAGCCATCCCTGCCCAGTGAACCCATCGTTGCTGGAGCAAAGCTGGGTAATTATTTCACTGCTGTGCACTATGCTAATGATGGAAAAGGAGATTTGCTACCAAACTAATGAGTGGATTCCTCCCTGTCCCCACCCCACCTCCTTTAAACTTCATGTCATTTTGTCACACAGCCATTGCTTTGATATCAGGAAACCCCTTAAATCCTCCTTTAATTACTCTACAGTTGGTCAATGCAGTATAAATCTAACCAAGCCACAGCAGGGGGATTACATTTAATTAAGTAAGGGACGATGGAAGCCTGTGTTTAATCTAAGCATGCTTCCAGCACTTGGATACATGTCAGTGTTGGAAGGAATGCTACAACTGTGATTGCAGAGAAAACCCATTTTCTGGGGCCTTCAGATAAAGAGCAGTGCTTAGAGGGCTGACTGGTCAGTTCTGGGAAGAAAGCAAAATGAGACAACAGTCAGAGATGCAAAGACTCGTGTCCATGCCTCCATTAGGCTGAGAGGAGGAGTGTTTCATATTCTCACGCTAAAGCTGCCCTAGTGTTCATTAATACTGCCCTTTGTTTCTCAAGAGTGAAGCGGGTCCCGTTTCATAGAGGAGTCATATGAGTCCTATTTCTCCTTTAATTCAGAGAAGGTTACATGGGCGTAACTACAGGAATCAATGAGCTGCCAGGGGAAGGAGCACGAGGAGCAACAAACCCAAATGTGAACAGACAGGGACAGAGTTTATTGGTATTTGCTCTAATTTGTGAACAAAGCTCTGGGAAAGGTGAATAAATCGGTGAATGCACTTAATAAACACATTTGAATTTACATATTCTTCTAAATAAACAACTATTTTTCTGTTTTTGTTTTTTTTTTTTTCTTTTGCAGCTCCTTTACCACCACCATCTCAGGTTTTAGCTTTCAGAGACACCAAAACATCTGTTGTTTTGCAGTGGGATAAATTAAAGGATGGTTTGGAACCTCTGGGCTACTACATATATTGTCGGGAGACTGGGACAGAAGAATGGCAAACTGTCAACAACAAGCCTGTGATGTGTAATGAGTGCGTGCTGCTATTGTACTCCACTGAGATAGGGTGCAAGCTTGGATTCTTCTCTTTATGGACAGAGTCATATTTCAGTTAAAAAAAGAACTTTCTTCACTGCACACGCAGGCAGGCACACAAGCACCACCTCATCACTGAGCACTGCTCATCAGCCAAAGTGCCGAGCTGCGCTTCTATGTCTAAAGCCAGACTGACAGCAACGTCTGCGTGTATCACCACGGACTGTCAGTCTGCAGAAGATAGGCTTTGTGGCATGACTGGCAGAACCACATTCCATTTTTTTGTTTGCTTTCTAGCAGAGTACATTGGTGTCACACACAGAATATTTAGAAAATCTCTTAGTTGTGAGAGTCACACGTCAACTGGAAAGTCCACTGAAAGTCCCATTTATTGTACTGGTAGTGCCAGGCACCAGTGTGACACCTTGGTATCTGAGCTATGCTGTCAGTAACTATTTTATGTGACACTTTAATCTGTAATGGCAGACAAGGATTTTGCGAGGAACAGTTTCTTATTAAAATATATTGCCATCTATTCAAAAGGCATTTCACCTGTTTTTTGAACAATCAACGCAAACACAGTAAATTTTTTTCTCCTAGATTTACTGTCCCTGGGCTGAAGGCTGGAAAGGAGTATGTCTTTTGTGTGAAATCTGTCAGTGAGGCAGGATTGAGCGAAAGCTCTCCAGAAACGGACCCTATCACTGTAAGACCAGCAATAGGTAAGTAACAGCTGTGCGTGTAAATCCCTCTGAGACATATCTGCCATGCACAGATATTATTACACATCATGGTAACAATACTGAGCAGATAACCTAAGCAGCAGGGAACTTATTTTCTTGTATCCCCCTGCTTCTGTGGTCATTTATACTTGTTAAGAGTGGGCGATGTTAATTAGCATTTTGATTCGGCAATGTATTACACTTTTAGTACTCGTTTGACACTGGAACAAGTGATCATTTTAAATGTGCTATTATCCTGGTACCTCGAAATCAAACTTGTGAAAATCTCCCCTCCACGTACATCAGTGGCCAACCCTCAGTGCTCACTGTTAGATCAACCCACTGCTCCCATCTTTTCTATCCAGCAAACTATAAGGCAACATGCATGAAATGCCCTGAAGCCTGTCCGTGACTTTTCTTGTGATGTCTTAACAAGAATCTGGTCCCATCCAAATGCTTTTACACAGCAGAAGTGATACTATGAGATCTTGACATAAACAGAATCACATCGGATGTGACACAGACTTCTCTAACCTGGTTTGTCCAATATGTGCCCCCCTTTCCCTAATCCCTAGATCCTAGCATCACTAATGTTGGAAAAGAACCCTAAAATCATCCAGTCCAACCATCCACTTACCACCAGTATTACCCACTTAACCACGTTTCTAAGTACTACATCCACCCTTTCCAACCCTGCACTGAACAGCGCTGCCTTTTGTCTCTCCCTTTGCTGCACAGCTCGCCCATCAGCACCGCGTGGGTTTGTTCTGCTGAGCTGTGGGAAGGCCAACATGACCATTGGTTGGAAACCCCCGAAGCATAAAGGAGGAACAAAGATTCTGGGTTATTTCCTGGATCAGCACGATGCATCTGAGCTAGACTGGCATGAAGTCAATATTCAGCCGATTCCTCAACGAGTTTACACGGTATTAATTTCAGATACGATGCTATCCTTCTTTATGTGTGGGAACCATGTGGGATATAGCCAGTGGGAACTATGGCTATAAAGTGGGATAAGGTACTTTCTTCTATTTCCTCCAGTCCGGAACTTTCTTCATGCTCTCATAAGATTACTGCCACGCAAGGCCATGCTAATGTTTTCTCTGCGTTTCTGAACCCAAAGGTTAGCAACCTTGAAGAAGGCCATCTGTATGAATTCCGTGCATGTGCAATGAACATGGCAGGTGTTGGGGAAGTATCTGAACCCAGCGACTTGTTCAGATGTGAGGAATGGACAATGTCAGAACCAGGTACCTCTCGCAAAATGAACAGGCAGAAAAACACTTCCACGTACACTAGTTGTCACTTTTCAGTGACTCTGAGGGACTTCTCAAGACTATGGGTCTGTGTGAGGTGTGGTCTCAGTATACAAATGCACACAAACGTTTCCAGGGACATTCTGATTCAGATGTAGGGTACTATTTCCACATTTCACTCATAAAGAGTCAAGGTATTTTTAATAGCATTGTTTCAAAAAAATAAGAATATAGCTCTAATATCTTAACATTATTAAACCAAAGTTAATAACGTTAAATCACGTGTGCGTTTTTTTCCTAGAAGCTATCTATACAGTTAATTAGCGTGGAAAGCATTGCTTCTGGACCCACTGTTCACATCTTATCATAAAACTCTGCTTTCTGATTTCAAGCTTGAATGATGCATCGAATCTTTTAATGCCATAGCTCGACAGCACACTCTTCCTTGAACAGGTCCTCCTTATGATGTGAAGTTCACTGAAGTGAGAGACTCCTCCCTGATGCTGCACTGGCAAGCACCGTTGTACACAGGCACAGGTCCAGTTACAGGGTATTATGTAGACATATGTGAAGAAGGGACAGATGAATGGAAGCAAATAAACAAGCAGTCCACAGCCACCACTCATATGAAGGTCAGTATATGCGCTCAGTATCCAAGCATTGCTTTGCAACACTTATTAATTCCTGTCCCTGGTTCCTGCAGGTTGCAGACCTAGACACAGGGAAATGCTTTATTTTCCGAGTAAGAGCGCTGAACAAAGCTGGAATTGGACCCCCTTCACTTGCCTCAGATCCTGTGGTGGCTAAAAGCAAGCCAGGTACGAAACTGAGCGACGAATTGCTGTGTCTGTACATGTTATGTTGATTCCTATAAGAAGAACCCTGCTTTATTAAATATCTGCTACACATTCCATGGCAAGAAAAAAAAAAACAGTCAAAATAAAGTTTAGTAAAACTAATCTGACCAAATGAATTTACTCTAGCTGTACATTCTGGCTTTAACATCCAATGTCCAGAATCATAGAGTCATTAAGGTTGTGTGAACTTCTAAGATCATCCAGTCCAACTGCCCACCTGCCACCAATACTGCTGACTAAACCACATCCCTAAGCACCGCATCCACCCTTCCCTTAAACACCACCAAGGATGGTGATCCCACCACGTCCTAGGCAACCTGTGCCAGTGCATCATCTCTGGGAGAAGAAATTCGTCCTCACATCCAACCAGAGAAGCTAAGCTACCCTGATCTTCATAAGTAATGTTTTGGTTTGCTTTTTTCTTTCATTCTGACATTCAGGCACAAACGAAATTGAACTCGGGGTGGATGAAGAAGGGTTCATTTATATGGCTTTTGAAGCTCCTGAAAAGAATGACTCCTCTGAATTTGTCTGGTCAAAGGACTATGAAGGACCACCAGATGCTGACAGAGCTCAGACAGAAGAGAAAGGCAATAAGTGAGTAGATAACGTGCAGAGAGAAATGTACACTTGCTCCTCAGTGTCACCTACAAATGATCGTAAGTACTACATTTGATGTTGCAGATGTATCAAATGTGTTGTATTCTTTTAATGAACAAAAATCACCAATGTAATTTTTGAATGAAAAATAATATTTATTATTACCTTTATTTCTAAGATCTAAGCTTATATTGAAAGATCCATCAGAAAAGGATCTGGGAATATATTCAGTGGAGGTCACAGATGTAGACGATGATATCTCTGCCAGCTGCACTTTAACACAAGAAGGTAAGAACTTATGAATAACAAGCGCAAAAATCTAATGTGCCATAATTTTCTAATATTAGATGTTTAAAGGGAAGGTTCTCCCAGAAGAATGGTGGCTGATGTCAGTTAATGATAGTTGTGTCATTGGAAAGATGTTTCTCATTCCCTGACAGACAAAGGACAGTTTCATTTTCAGGCTCCTAAGAAAAATCACGATGATCTTGGAAAGTCGTTTTTTCCATTAGAGTTCAGATTTCACACACACTCTTGTAATTATCTAAAACTTCTCTACTGTATTTCTTGAGTTGATACAACCAATGTTCTCTTCAGACAGGACTAAGAGTTATCTCCACCATCTTCTCCAGTCCTCCCTATTTGGAATGTTTTGTACTTATCATCTTGACATAAATAAGACTCTCTGAAAAAGTTAAATGCAATTGCTATAATAATTTTGCTTTGGTCTAATCGTAGTAATCTAAACAATTTGTTATTTTGGTATTTCAGATCTGGACAAATTACTGAAACGTAGCCATGAAATCAGGAACCCATGTAAGTTGGATGAGTGATAAGCCACTTCCACACATACAGATTTTGAAAGGGAAACACTGGCACAGTCTGGGCTCAGCCAAATTCTGTGGCTTACGTCCAAATTCCATCTTGGCAGTTCTCCTTGTTTTCCAGTAATAAAGCTGATATCTGGATGGAATGTTGAAGTTCTGGAGAAAGGAGAAGTGCGGCTGTGGTTGGAGGTTGAAAAGCTGTCACCAAATGCAGAGCTGCATTTAATCTTCAATGAGAAGGAGCTTACAAGCACGCCAGTATGTTCTGGTATTTTTAATTCTGACTCGCTTTCCCCTTCCTGAACAGGGATACGGACCAGCTGGGCACATACCACATTTTCTGAATTTTCATCAGACGTTTTGATGTGTGTCTTTGGGAAGCTCTGGGGCTTGGTTTCACACTGTTCCTAAACAGAAAGCCAACTGTCTGATTCTCAAACCGTCCAGATCTAACATCGGGCCAAAAATAGGGAAGGGAAATGGAAAGGGAAAGCAAAAGGGAAAGAGGAAAGAAAAAAGGAAAGAGGAAAAGGAAAGGAAATGAGGGGGAAAACAAAAGAAAAGAAAAAAAAAAACAACAAAACACCAGTTAGAAATAGGGGGGAAAAAAAACAAAAACAAAAACAAAAACTACCAAGCAAATAAAAAGCAGGGATTAAAAAAGGGATAGGAGCGTGCAAAAGAACTTTAGAATTTCATTGCAATGTTTTTTTTGTTGTTATGGAGTTTAGTTGTCCTGCATCTGGCAGGTTTCGGGGTGTGCGTATAAGGGATTCAGTAGCGCTTGCACGGTGTCAGGGGTTGGCAATATTGTTTATTGTTGCCCAAACATGCATTTACATGCCCCAGATATGTAATTATGTGCACCGCTTTCATGATACCAAAAAACACAGATCCTGGTAATCTGAGAAGTCTGCAAGATACGAGAAAGAGGACATTGTGTTACGTGGTTGTAACAGAGACTGTCCTGGGGCAAAGTTTTGCTCTGTGCAGTTCTATTGCAGCTAACCGCGTAAACAAACAACAGATAAATCTCAGGGTACAGAATATCAGAATGCATTGGTTCCTTGTGCCTGTGAGATGAGGGAAATGGATAAGGACACACACGCAGAAGGACAAAGGCAACGCAGAGCCGGAATCCAGCCTTGGAAAAATTACTGAATTTATTATATTTGCTTTGTTTTATGCAGACACATAAAATAAACTTTGTCAGAGAAAAAGGTCTGGTTGAACTGATAATCCAGAACTTCTGTGATGATGATAAAGGAGTGTACACAGCCCAGCTGCAGGATGGAAAAGCTAAAAATCAATTCACCCTTGTTCTTCTGGATGAAAGTAAGTGAAAATTCAGTACCAAATACAGCCTGTCATGCAGAGTGGAAATTTTTCTAGGCATGTAAGGACTCCAGGGACTTCTGACAGTTACACTGACACACTGAGAATGTGGAAAACAAATTTTAGCACACGTTTAAAGTCATAGAATCATTAATTTTGACGAAGACCTCTAAGATCATCTAGTCTAACCATACAGTTTCCACTAATGCTGCCCACTAAGTCCATGAACCATGTAAGAAATAATCTGAATTCCTCTTCTCTTTAACATAAATTGGAGATTCTGATATTATAAACGGGGTCTCTGATAATAAAAAAGATCTGCTGGAGGAAAATATCCAATGGAATCTTTAGCTGCTGTTTCCAAATGTGTCACATATCATCTTGCTGTGTTGAACGTTCTGTGTCCTGGCAGTAAACTGAATGACAAGAATTATGATTTGTACGCATTTATCTCAGCACAGGATCAGGTTGAAAATTCAGAGTATTTAACAGCTAATTAATTGCATCAAGCTGAGTGCAGTAAGGAGACCAATGTCAATTTTACTGGAAGATGAATCCAAGCAACATGGAAAGGCTAACATAAATCACACTGGGTGAAACACGCCGGGTGAACGTGCTACTACAGAGAGGCTCTTTAACTGTTTAAAATTAGAAAGCAAGAAGTTTAGCACTAAAATACTTCCCCATGCAATGTCCATCACCATTTTCAGTTCCTGTGAACAGTTTAACCATTTCAAGTGACCTTCCAAAGCTTCCATGTTCTGAGAACAGGAGTTACCCATATAAATGTCACGTTACTTGACCCTCTCTAAAAGCAGTGGGGAGAATAAAGTTCCTTGATAGAGCAATTTGGCATGTGGTAACTTCAGAATATAAAATGAGTTTGACTTGTAAACTGTCAGTGATCATTTTTCTTTATTGATGATGAAGAAGAAACAGTTGTTTAAAACCGAGATAAATTTAATGCTCTCCACCCTATTTTGTGTTTCTTACTTTTAAAACGTTTCATTTTCAGGGTTACAGCCTGTGTTTTTGCAAGGCCAAGCTCCTGTTTCACTTCCTAAATGCATAACGCTCAAGCCTTCAGTGGCACTTCTATTTTCATGACAGTAATATTACATACTGTGTATCCAGTATAATCAAAAATCCGGTACTGATCTGCTTAAGGTTCTCAGTGGGGCATTAGAAATGCCCTATAAACATATGTTACAGCTCTTATGAGAAGGCCTTCTGTAACCACGATCTCTACAGCATTATACAAAGAAACTGTTTTTTAGGGTTTTTTTTGACTTTGATTACTGCTCCTACAGGTTTTGCTAAAGTTGCAAAGGAAGCTGATGCAAAACGAAGGGAATGGAAGAAAAAGCAGGGTAAGATAAGCAGATTAATGACTTACCAGAACTGTGCCAAAAGGATGGCAAAACCTGAGCAAAGGCATTTCATCAAATGCTCTAAATGCTTGTATCATCTTTACTAAGTGTATTATTTTATGTTGATTAGTTCACTGACATTTTAAGATCTGATTCCTCGGTGAATACAAGATCTGTTGCCTTAGGACATCACAAAGCCAGAAATAATTGTGTGATGTAAACTGTGTGTCTGGTGCATGTCTGGTGCATGACTGCCCCTCCTGGGCAGCACTGCTGGGGCTCAACATGAGATGGAGGCATCTCAGTAGATCATTCTTGAGCTGTGGAGCTGCACAGCAAGATATTTATTTTCTTCTATAGGTCCGTATTTTGTAGAGAATTTGAAATGGAAAGTTACTGAGAGCTGTGAAGTGCTCCTCACCTGCAAGGTATGTACATCAGTGCAACTTCTCAGTCTGACTTTCTTCAGCATTACATTTTAGATGTGCATTTTAAGGTCTGGGAATGAACAACGCTCATTCAAATGGTTATTTGCAGACTGATGAAAGGTAAGAGACAGCAGAACTTGAACAGACTTTTTAACAAAGAGGAAAGCTCACAGAATTGTACAGCAATCCTGTAGGACTGCCGTGATGCTTCACATTAGAAGAACATCTCTGCGTTTATAAAAACAAATGCTTTTGGGACTCCAACTTCTAAATCTTCACTTTAAACAGGCAACAAATATGAGAAAGGACACCAACTTCGAGTGGTTCTTCAATAAGAAAGCCCGAACAGGTGGCGTGTTTGACCCGCAGACTGGGATAGGAACTCTCCATATTAAAAAGGTGAAAACCAGAAAAACAATTCGGGTGCTTTGGTGACCACACTAACTTGCAAAAAATAATCACTGACCTCACGCTTAACAGTCTGTGTGTGTTTTGGGTGGTGCCAACTAAATGAAAGAAGAATTAAAGTTGCAGCAGGTTGCCTGTTCTGGAGACAAACAGGAGGAAGAAAGCAAACCTTGGCTCTGCCTTTTTTGTGTCCTGTTTCAATGGCATGTGAAAATTCTGTTGGGGGTTGAATTTATTTATTTACTTTTCGTTTAACATTATATATTTGCATATGTATTTGCCAGATAACCAAAGCAGATGAGGGTCAGTACAAAGCGGTTGTTTCAGATGACCGAGGGGAGGACTTCACCCAACTCGATCTCATGAAAGGAAGTAGGATAACTTAGTTTTTATATACACATATGTATACGTGGTGATCATTTTAAAAATCAAGAGCATTTCATGTCAGACTGGGGTCATAAAATAAACTGTTTTTAAAAAAAAAATCTCTTACTCTCCAAGTTATACAAAGCCCAGTGAACAGAGTGTGTTTTCAGAGGGCTTTGTATGCAGTCCCTACTCTTCTCATCATCTGTCCATGCTAGAATTCATGTGATAAACCACAAACAAATTCTCAGCTCTGGAAGTTCAGCCAGTCCAAACCACTCAGAAAACAAACTTCTGTTTCCATTCTGGAACTCCACCAGTGGATCAAAATTCACAACCGAACCACAACCACAGAATATCAGTTAAAGACAACACAGAGCACAAAAGAAATGCTGTGTTATTTCAGCTTCCTGCCCTAATTACAAACTGAGTGTTAACGAAGACAGGAACATCTAAATATTAGTAAGAAATGACCAACATCTAAAAATAAATGAATCAATGGCAAAAATTCCATATCCAGTAAGATTTACAGCAGAAAAAAACAATGAATAACTGATATATTATACACATAAGAAAATTAAGCTGGCAGATCAGATGTGATTTGCTTAATACTGTATTTATAAATGCTTAGATATCATTATATCTTTGCAGCCTTTGAAGACCTTCTCAAGGAGCTGTGTAGGATCAGTGGTGAGTCCTTTTCTCCTCGGTGATAACAGCAGGGGAAGGGAGTGGGGTGCCAGGATCAGAGCAAACAGCACAGGAGCTGCCCGTGGATCCAGAGGTCAGCGTGTACTGTCTGAAGTACAACACTGCCTTTTGAATATTGCTTTGGCAGTAGAAGCACCTTTAAACTGTCAAGGAGGGTGGTCAGTAAATGTGTCCAGGGACACAAAAGCCTGTGCACTTAGAAATTATTTCTGTGACCTGCGTGTGCCAGCAGCCTTCTCCTTGTCGCATCATTTGCTATGTGAATTTGGGCAACTTGTACGGTTTCTGTCTGTGAGATGCCTATTATAGGTCTCCAGAAGAGATGATGTTGTTTTTCTGCTCTCTGCTGGCTAAAAGTGGAGCCTTCCAGAGGCAGAGTACTGTCCAACATTCAACCAGTCGCATCCTCCGGATTTAAATGTCAATAGATTGCCTGGCATTTTCTTTGCATAACATGTAAGATTGTGCAGATGTTTTTGGATTCCCTCTTCAATTCCAGTCTTTCAATTATACCATCAGCTCTTTCTGCTACACCTCTGAAAATTCAGCCTACGGACGAAGGCATCAAAATCTACACAGACGTGAAGTACTACACAGACTACATGAAAACAACCTGGTTCCACAAGTGAGTCCCCTGAGGGCACTGGGAAGGGTTCTGAGGATGCTGTTGCTTGAAATTGCTTATCACAAGAACTGGGTATCTTAGGCCTCAGACCGCAGTTTTTTAAGGCAATGGGAGACTTGTCAGAGTCAGGGCCGAAAACCACAATCCTCTATGAATCCCGAAATGTGTCTGGGAATTCCAAAGTGAACGATCATGTTACAGATATTCTGGCTATGCTGAGATACAAATAACCAGTCATCTTAGCTGGAATAGTCATGTTGGTTACAAACAGAAAAGGAAGCCATTCTTGTTTCAAGCTCTTTATTTCTACTATTTCCATGCTTCCACAAACCACCATGTTGCCTCACTCTGAATAACACAGCTCCCAAATGTTACAAGACTCTTTCCAAACGTGAGCTCATTTAGTCTCATAACAACTTGGTAAAATAGAGCAATATGGTTTTATTACACACATCCTACAGACACATAGAAGGAGGCCAATTTTAACGATGTTTAAGGACTAAAGGCACATCATAGGATCATTAGAGTTGGAAAAGATTTCGAAGATAATCCAATCCAACTGCCCGCCTGCCACCAACACTGCCCACGTCCTTAAGTACTACATCTACTTCCACCACCTCCCTGGGCAGTCTGTGCCAACGTTACACGATGTCTAATTTTATCTCCCAAATAAAAACGACGAGGTATTCTGTGGAACCTGAGAGCTTTAGGAAACTACCTGAAGGCATGGATGCCCAGTGAGATATTCAAGTCACTGAGAACATGCCCCTTTAGAAAATGATGGTCAAGGTCCTGACTCCCACACTGTTCTTCTAACAGGTAGACACCTAACAGAAAGCACACAAGTCTGCTCAACTGTATTGAAATTAAATAATTTGTTTATTTAGGGAGAAGCGACTGGAAATTCGTGACAGGCTGAAAGCTGGGAGCACGATGAATCAGGTCTGGCTCCACATACTGAACCCAACAGACACAGACAAAGGAAAATACATCCTGGAGTTATTTGATGGGAATGACTCTCACAAGCTGTCAACTGACTTGTCTGGGCAAGGTAAGCTGAGTCAACAACTGCATCACAGGAATTAGATCTCCCTGAGCTGCTTTCCAAGATTCCTTCAGATCTCTGGCAGTGATTCTTCTCTTCCATTTGAGCTGCAGCTATGGTTCTGTGACAGCATGCTACTGAACTGGGTTAAGGACAGTCCAAGAAAGCCAAAAGGAAGACAAAGGGAGGAGAAGGGATCAGTGGAAAGGACTCTGAAGCCTTTAGGGGGCACTGCCGAGCATAAGGCAGTGCTGGGGAGGGATGTGGGAGGACAGCAGCTCCCAGGATGTATCTGGGTCCCGGAGGCTGACAGAGCTTGTAGGGGACATCCTGGAAAGAACATGGCTTCAAGTTCATAAAGACTTTTCTGAACCATTCAAAGGATTTTTTTCCTCCTGAGGAGAGGAAGTACTAGGCTCCACTTACTTCAGGAGTTTATAAATAGGTTCAGATTTCCTTATGGCAGAACATAGCTTTGTGCACAAATACCTACAATTCCAACATTGATGCGTTATATTAAATGTACTACGTCAAAAGAAATAAACAGCAACGTTCCCTAAAACCATTTCATTCCTTGCAGCCTTTGAAGATGCCCTGGCTGAGCACAGAAGGCTAAAGTAAGTTCCTGTCTGAATATTTTTACAGCCATATCGATCTATTTTGTGTGTTGTATTCGGTACAATACCCAATAAATCATTATAATTTTGTCTCTCTTCACTTTCAGAGAAGCAGCAATAGCAGAAAAGTGTAAGTAAATGAATTTCTTCTGCCAAGCAAAACCAAGCGGTACATTGATAAGTAAAACTAAGAGGTCATATTTGCTCATTCCCAGGTCGCGCCAGAGTTGTTCAAGGTCTGCCAGATGTAGCCACCATCATGGAGGATAAGGTAATGTTGAGTAATCACTTGGATAACTGGGCCTTGCACAGATGTAGGGAAATGGCTGCTGGGGAGAACGCTCCTGGTTTTAAATGCTTGCTGTCATTTCTGGCATTTTATTACCAAGGATGTAGAAGTGACTCAAAGCCACTACTGTAAGAATTTTCTAGTTCCACAGAAGCTGCATGAAATATTAATAGCATTAAACCGAGGGCTGCTATTTCCATGGATCCATGATTAGACAGCAAGTTCAATGAACTGCAAAGTAACAAGAATAATCAAATAACGCACGCCTTTCAGGAACTGTCACTCTCATTTTAAGAAACACACACCTAAGACAAATGTGTGTGTGCTATCTGATAAAGTTAATCTGTTCTAATCTGTTAAGAACAGAGCAATTATGGATAAGAAACTCCTGTGGATTTTTACTGATCTTGATTTTTTTAATTATTAATATCATCACATCACCTGAATTTCCTTGCTCATTCGTGTCTTCATAATCTCTCTCCCTACTATTTATTTACAACAGACCTTGTGTTTAACTTGCTGTATCTCTGGAGATCCTTACCCAGAAATCACTTGGTTCAAAAATGAGAAAACTATCATCTTTAAAGATCGTTACAGAATGGATGTGAAGGGGACAGTTGTCACAATTACGATAGAGAAAGTCTGCAATGAAGACACAGGAAAATACAGCATCTACGTTAAGAACAAATACGGCTCCGAAACAGGGCAGGTCACTGTCAGTGTCTATAAGCGTGGAGAGATACCCATAGGAATGGAAGAAAAGGAAGTCCCAAGTGAGACCACAACAAGAAAGCCTAAATGAACCGGGCAACCGTATCTCAGTGAATTTAAAAGGAATTTAACCCCTTTGGTTTCATTTGAATGTCTCCACCCTAGAATCTAGGCTCATTCCTTTATCTTTGTTTCAGTAATGTTGCAGCATTTTCGCTTTGTGGTTGCTAGAAAACAATTCTCATTTGTAAGTAATTCTCAAGTTTTTTACTAAGAGAGTGGTGCAGTGCTGTCCAGAGAGGCTGTGGATGCCCCATCCCTAGAGGTATTCAAGGCCAGATTGGATGGGGCCTTGGGCAGCCTGGTCTAGTATTAAACGGGGTTGGTGGCCCTGCATGTGGCAGGGGGCTGGAGATTCGTGATCCCTGAGGTCCCTTTCAACCCTGGCCATTCTGTGATTCTGTAAGTGTATGTGTGCACATGTACTCACTTGCATGCTGTCTTTACAGAGAAACTGCTTCCCTGTAAAAACGTGCTGTGTAGGAAATACCAGAGGGTTCCCATACATGAGAACCAAGTTATTAGTATAAGGTTTTTTGGTACTAAATTCTTGTATGTTACTTATCTTGTAGCTGAGAAAAGCTTACGTCTATGTTATTAAACTTACAAAGAGTGACACCTCACCACTGTTGTCAAGTACATTCATTTTGAAATTAGTCAGAAGCTTTCTAAGTACCACGTGAACTGGGACTGCGAAGTGCTGACCTTCACAAAGGTGAATCGAATAGGAAGAAAACAAGGCAGCGACACTCCCAAGGCTTGGAGCTCTGCAGAGGAACACGGACAGCTTCCCTCTGGACTGACATGCTGTAATTGTTACACAAGAGGGCAGAGTGAAAGTCCACAGAGATGGGAGGCACTGTTCACACTGCTCTATGGTAAGGCAGATAATCACATCCCAGAATAACTCTCATATAAGCACCCAGGCTTTACAGCCATGTGAGCTCACCCCATGCACACACACAGTGTTATCCAATACCAGGACATCATCCCTGCCACTCAGACAACAAGGTATTATTCTATGTAAATGAAATCACAGAATTGTGCATCTTGGTTTAGAATATATATATTCAGACTAAAAAACTAATACAGAAAAGCATTTAGGTTGGTATTGTGAAGTAGCTCTGTAAACATTATAGACACGTGAATTCTATCTCTAGTGTGCAGCATTTCTTTTTTGGTTTCATGGTGTCAAGTTCAGCTTCCCAGACACAACAGTGCTCTTCAGAGAACAACGAAAAGATTACTAGAAAAGCTTTGTCTAACTCTTTGATATCACAGTATTGCTCAGTTTGGAAAGGGCTTCTGGAGATCACCTTGTCCAAATCCTGCCCAAGCACGGTTATCTATAGCAAGTTGCTAGGACTATTTCACACAAATAATGAGGTTGGTTTTTTTTTAAAGCCAGAGACTAGGATACCTACATGAGGAGTCCTTGAAGAAAATATAAGTGGCACTTGCTGGTACACTGATAGCTTGCAGTAATGAGGAATTTCCCAGCCATGAGAAGCCAGCTGCGTATCGACCTCCCGCTAACTATTCTGGTCTGAACGCTGCTAGGAGGAAGAGATTTGTTTATGCATATGAACAAAAAAAAATTCTTTTGTCAAACTGGCTCTGGGGTAGGATTCAGAAAACACAGACAACAAAACAGATGACAGTACGTATAAACGAAACGTCGTCTTGAAACCATAAGGTTGATTAATCAGACCTAGAGCACAAATTTTCTCAGCCCCAAGCCTTGCGTGCTCCCTGCTAATAAAAACCAAAAGAGAAATAGGCTTCAACATGAACATTTCCTCCAGTCCAAGCACCTAGCTCTTTGTCTGCATTTTCTTTAAAATTACGTACTAAAAATAACTGTGAAATTGTAGGGAAAAGTTCAGCATTGTTTTTTCTGTTTCAATAGAAGAATTACTGATTGGAATGGAGTAATAAAAGTTAACTTAGGAAGGTCGGCAACCCCTGGGATATGGGCTCTATTTGAATTAAGCAATATAACTGCAAGATACATAATCTAGTGAATGTCTTCCAAAATCAACAATCATTCCTGCACAGCCAGCACGGAATATCGCCCTCTGTCTCTGGGTGAGGAATTCTTGGTGTAATTGGCGAGAAGAAAAATAATTAATGCATTCCATGTACTTATTTAATTTTGGTCTCCAAGTAATGTTTCATATTTAATTTTACCTTTAATGTTTCTGTGTACGGTGGCTATTGAAAAACAACCACCACCACCCTACATTTAACACAGATTTAGATACACTTTACTGACATCTACTGGATGAAATCATAACTGGCTGCTCCAGAATTATTGTTATCAAGGAACTGGAGTACCACAATTCTGGAAGAAGCATTTGTGGCTTTATTTCCACCATTTAAGTTCCAAGTGCTCATAGCACATACACTATACACTGTCCTATCACATGATAGTAATTATCCCACATCGAAATTATGTTATTTTATTGGAACAAATCGAAGAAAATGCATTACAAGTAGAAGTTGTACACAAAAATAAACCTAATTAATCAAGGCAACACTTTGCAACAATGAATAATTATTTGAGTTCAGTGACCCATCAATAAACAGAACATCCCAAAAGATTTGGTCAAGGTAGGACTCTGTAGAAAGCAGAATGAACGAGAGGTTATGATCATTGAGAGCAAATATGAGATTAATAAGTGTTACTTCGCTGTTAATAATTAGCTGATCATCTTGCAGTCTGGGCTGGTCTTACCCTTTGCATAAATAGCACCCGAATGCCCAGAGGGGGCTCTGACTGTCCTGCTGGCAGCACTGCCCTCACACTGCACCTCATCACCCACAATGGCGTTCAGCGGCACCTGGCAGGTCTACGCTCAGGAGAACTATGAAGAATTCCTGAAAGCCCTCGGTAAGTGTTCAGTCACTTCTAAAATAACTTGCTGTTTGTGACACGTGCTTTGTGGACATCTTTTATTGTCGTATTTCTATGTTGTTTTTTTCTTTTCTTTGTGTGATAAACTACCCATCAGGTAAGTCTATCACGTCTGATTTGAAAAAGCAAAGAAACTGTGACAAGTCCCTTGGGAAAGAATAAGTACATATAAAAAAATGACTTATTTTGGTAAACATGTAATGCTATAAATACGTTTAACTGTAAGCAATTTGTTAACGGTTTATGGATTTTCAATGCTCTTCGGTAGAGCAGGCACTTTCTATAGCACTACTGACACACGTGTATGAGGTATGTGACAGCTGCTCAGTGAAATCAACTTGGTGGTTATGATTTCATAGGTACCACATAAATAAAACTGCACTTACCTTCTTGACGAGCATGGCAAAACGTTCATATTTGAGTGTTTTAAAACATGTAATAGATAATCAGTGGAATTAGAAGGCAGTTATAGTTGAAAAGCCCAGCCCTGCAGTACGATGCCTTGACTGTTAAGATGGTACTTTCAAGTCACGCTAAAGACACACTGATAAAGTGCTTTAAGGTCATTATAGTAGCAAAATCTATACAGACTAGGTGGAACGGAACACTATGTCCATAGAGAAGTGAGGAACCCAAAACAGCATTTGCCTTCAACCTCGCAGACTATTTTCTGTTACTGGTTTGTACGTTCTGCACCTGGATTTGCTATTTCATATAAATACACAAATTCGTGATAGAAGTCCCTTTTTGTCTTTCTTCACAGCACTGCCTGAAGACCTTATCAAAGTGGCTCGAGATATTAAGCCTATTGTTGAAATACAACAAAAAGGAGATGACTTTGTTGTGACATCAAAAACACCCAAGCAGACTGTGACTAACTCCTTTACACTTGGAAAAGAGGCTGACATTACTACTATGGACGGCAAAAAGCTAAAGGTAATTTATTTCAGAAACGGGTGAATCTCTCTGCTCACCCTTACACTTCACTTTCTGTGCTCCAGTGGGATTTGTTTTTACCATTTCCTTTAGCAAAAATAAATGAATAAATAAAAATAGAGCAAATGCATGCATTCTGAGCACCAGAAATATTTATTCTAAAACTCTTATTAAAATACACCTGCTTCAATCAACATTTGTGATTACACAGCATCAGCGTGACCTGTATTCATTTCCCACCTATGCTGGAGTCACTTCTTATCTATCTCCTAACTGAATTTCAGAATTTCCAATGTTTTATGTTTTTAATCTGCTTCAACAGTGCACTGTGCACTTGGCAAATGGGAAGCTTGTGTGCAAATCAGAAAAATTCTCACATGAACAAGAAGTTAAAGGAAACGAAATGGTAGAGGTAAGTGATGGAAAACAATGGTTTATTACACGCTGAAGGAAAATACGTTTTCTGTTGATTGGCTCTTCGTGTAGGGTCGATACATTCGAAGAATACTGGCCCCCAAATGACTGCATTGCTTGCAGAACTCTTAACAGATGCTTAAATCTGCAGATTCAGAATTTCAGCATTTCAGATTAATCAGAGTGGAAAACACTCCCTGTGTCCCTTATTATTCCTGTTATAAAAACCGGGTGCCCTAAATGACTCTCTTTTAAATACTGCTTGTACATTTAATGCATCTATCTCAACAAATGTTGTTCATTAATTAATATCCTGGGGACAATTCTAAGCACTGAAGTGTGAACGGCTTTAGCTCTTGAGCACTGCATAGGAAGACTCCTTATAAACTCCTGTACAAGACTTTGCACTCTTAGTTCTATGCACACTATTGGCTCCAAAACGAGTAATGACCGAGTGAAACTTGAAAATTTTGCAATACATTTTGTTCACCTAGATAGTTCTAGCTTATTTCTTATGACAAAGAGCTATTCTCCTCAGAGTTCAGCTCACCAGATTTCAAAGAAGTGTCCACCCAGGTAAAGACTGCTATCAGAAAGACAGCTAACTCCATCAGAGTTGTGTGTTTTGACATGTGGCTTCCTAAGATGAATCTGAGTATCTCAAGCTACTTTTCCAAGCAAAACACAATGCAACAGAATCCATTATTATTCGGGATGATGTATTTCCACTATGGGAAGTTTATACCCCTTAAAACAGAGTGATAAAATGCAGCTGATAATGGCATTTATATTTAGATTACCCCTCTTCTGAACTGGTTTTGTTTTAAAAAAGAAAGAAAGAAAGCAAGCAACCAAAAACATTCTTTGGTACGAACATTTTGCACATACGCACAGGCAGGCATCGTAATTTCTGTAACGAAACTCTCTTTCATATGCATTAAATGTTCTTCTGTGATAATCTGGATTTATAAATGAATAACAGAAACTTCTATTGACTTAACTATTAATAGCGATCCTGAAGTCCAAATGAAAAACAAGTTGTGTGTATTTGTCATCTACAGACTATTACTTTTGGTGGAGTTACACTTGTCAGAAGAAGCAAGAGAGTTTAAAGACAGATCACCTTCTTTGTGACATCTTTACATACTTAAAATAAAGTGCACTTTCCATAAGGTGTGTCCATCTTTGCTACTGCTATATAGTACAGAAAATAATGATGATTTCTACTATCATTATGCATAAAATCACTTCCCCTTATTATAAGATTCTGTTTTTCCCAAGTACACTTACAGATTCCTTCTGTACCCAAAATAACTGAGGTCTCCCTCTCAGACAACCAAAGCTGGACATAGTTGAAAAATGCTGATTTACCACAGTGATCATAAAGAAGGGACAGAAGCTGGTATCAATGTTTCTCACTTCCTTACCCAATTAATAAACATATTCAGCGTTAATCCCTTTTTATAGGAAGGTGCAGCATTCTACTGAAAACTCTTTTCTGTCTATGCTATTCAGCAAAAAAACGGATACTTGTTTAGCTGACCTGCACTGGGACTGTAAGGAGAACAGCAGTAACATCCTAAAAGCTGTGAAGTATTTAACAGTCATTACAGAGCGGCCATTCAAGGCAGCCTACCTGGATCCCCTGCATCGTCACTGTTTGCTCTGCAGGCATTTCTGTGCATCCTTTCGCAGACCTTAAATTCCATGTGAGTTAACATAACTAAAAACAGCATGGAAGTCAAGACACTGATAAGCTCAGGAAGACCTTTAAAGCATCAGGACTGCAGGAGGTCGCGTAAGAGTTAGGCACGTTTCTGTCTGGAAACTGCTGTGTAACTGATGCTAACCACACAGTGACATATGACAACACAACACAGTTTTCCAACAGCATGCCTGCAGAACAGTGAAAATCTTCAATGATCAAATGCTGTATCAGCAAGTTTGGGAGACAAAATCAGAGATGTGTCAGATTTATTTCTGAATGCCTTTAACTAAATCAGATCACTGGACAGAACACTTCTACAGTTACAAAACCGTAATTCTTTGCTTTTGATTTGACAGAAGATAGGGTTGATATTAAAGCAAAACGCACATATGTGTGCTTGCTTTTAAAATACACGTCTCATCTTTAAAATAAAGGTCTTAGTGGTGTTCGTGGACTATTCAGGCATCCCCTGCACACTTGAAAATGTGCTCCTGCCGTCCGAGCTCCTCACTACAGTTCAGGTTCAGCCGGGTTGTGAGCTTTATCCTATCGCTGGGCCGTACAGCAGCCCCCTCCCACGCAGCCATGTGCTGCAGAGGGCTTCATGAGAACCCTGATCTCATTACTATTTGGATCTCGTTGAAACTGCTCCGTTGCAATGCGAAAAGCTCCGAAGGGGTAATGCTTGCAGCAGGAGTTCCCGCCTCCAACACTACACCCTTTGCTGCTCCCACTGCTTTTCCATGCGTCTGCAATAGGAACTTTCCCCGCGTTACCGCAGACGTTTTGTGTCACGCACTCCCACGTAACTCTGGCCTCTGACGCTCCCCCGGCTCACGTTCCCCTTCTCCTACAACTCGCGTGCAAACGCTGACACGCGCGGCCTGCGGCGAGCAGGGAGAGGCAGGGGCTGTGCTGCGTCTGCGGGTCCGAACGCCGCCCCCACAGCTGGACGCAACACAGCCCTTCGTGCCGCCCGAGGTAACAATTCAGCCACTGAACGGGTTTGTCGGCACGACGACCGTTACGTCTCAGCCGCAGAACCGCCTGCTTTATTGTTCTCGCCACACAAACGACTTAACTGAAAACGGCCGCCCGCCGCCACTTCAACAGCACACCAGAAGCGCCACGCGCCCCCCACCATCTTGAGGCGGGAAAATCCAGCGCGTCCCGGCGCGCAGCAGGACGCATGCTCGGAGCCCGCAGGCGGGAGGGGTCCTCTCCCGCGTGGGCCGCGAGCGCCTGGTGGTCGCATTCTGCGCATGCGTGGGTGCACGGCGCGGGGGAAGCCGCACGCGCAGTAAGGGCTGCGCGGGTTTTGGCGCCCGTGGCTCCTTTCTGCGCGCGGTCTTTTTCGCGCGGAGTTCTCGCCGGAAGCCCCGCGAGAAGTCTCGCGAGAGGTGGCGGGCGGGCGGCGGTGGCGCTGCGTGCTGCTCGGAGGGTCGCCTCAGCCTCGGCTCCCGCCGCGCCCGGGCCCCGCCGCTCGCCGCCCCTCGTTCCGCCGCCGCCGCCATGTCGCGCTACCTGCGCCCTCCCAACACTTCGCTGTTCGTGCGGAACGTGGCCGACGACACCCGGTGAGTCGGAGTAGGCGCCAGCGCGGCGCGGGGGCTCGCAGGCTTCCGCGGGATCGCCAGGCCGCGCGGGGCCGGGCCGCCCGCCCCCTCCCACGGCGCCGCCCTCTCCTCGTCCGCCTCGCGCTGGTCGCTTCGCAGCGCCTTGCAGAGAACAAAGCTCGGCCGCCCCGCGGAGCGCCGCTGCCCGGGATGTGGGGGGGGGGGGGCTGCCGGCCGCCGCCGGGCTTCGCGGTCTGGGCGCGAATGGGCGGTGCTGCCCGAAGGCGCGGCGCTGCCTTCGTTGTGGGGGTCCCCGAAATTCCGCGCGCTCCGTTCCGTTACTGCGGTAATTGCCGCCCGTTTGTTCCCTGTGGTTGTTACGGGCTGCGGCCTCCGATGGCGCTCAGTGGGAGGGGAGAGACGGAAGCGCTTTTCTCCGTGATGGCTATGTTGTAGCAAAACTTAAACGTGCGTGCAGGGGCTCAGTGGAGAGCTGTTCGCGGTGAGCGAAAGGAACGAGAAGGCATCCGTTGCACGTGGCTGTCGGGGTGCTGGCGTTCTCCGTTCCGTTTCTGCGGCGCGGCGGTTCTGCTGTTGGTGGTCGTGGCGTCAGACGCTGCGGGGTCTGGCTGTGTAAATCGCAAGCCTGAGCCCTCAGACCTGCTGCCCGGATGGCTGCAGAAAAGGTGTTCAGTTAACAGTGGTATAGGTATGGCTGAATTAATTAGGAACCTCATTACCATAAAGAATATAAGTAATTTTATATTAAAAGTGATACTGCTTGCACGGCTTTTCTTTCTTCTTTGCCTGTAGATCATTTTCTTCTAGAAGTCATGGATGAAGGCTCGTTTTCAAACTTCTTTTTTTAACTCACAGTGCTCCCTTTTAGACTTTCAGCATAAGCTTTCAGTTACACGGTTCATTCCTGTTAGAGATGGTTTCATTGTGAGACCTTGAAGCTGGTTGTTGTAGCTGCCTTCTGCTGTCATTGATAATGTACAGTGTAGATATTTTTCCAACAAGTGTGAAAGAGGAATAAGCATCACTAACTCTTTGATATAGTATTGTGTTTACGTGACATGAATTTCTCCCTATTGTCCTGAAATGACACCAGAAGATATGCGTAAAGAAGTTCCTCTGTTGAGGAGACAGCGCTTATTTTAAGTGTTGCCACAACTCTGTTGAGCAGTTTTGTGTTCTGCTCTAAAGCCACATCTTTGGGACAGTTGACCTAAGGGCGTGAATGGTTTCTCAGTCCGGCTTTGTTCTTTGATGTGGCTGTAAGTATTGATTATTCCATAGAAGTCAGTATGAGTGACAAAATTATTCTTGTGCTTTTCCTTCGGGCGTTATAGTTAATGTTTACACTTTGTAAAATCAACGTTAATAGTATAATAATTGTTAGATTCTTTTTTTCACTTTCTGCCCATCTTTCCATTGAACTGGCTTGGTTCCTGTGTGTCACTTCTCATCTCTGTTCACATTTATGTTGCTGAGTTGTGCTGAGTGCTGATTTCAAAATACCGAGTTTATCCTAAGCATCGTGAACCATGGTGGTGCTCTTGGGAAGCCTAGTGCCTTGCTTTAGCAATGAACAGCTCATACACTTCCCCCAGATTATTTTTCTACGTGCATCTTCTACCACCCAGAAAGATGAGTGATTGTAGATATACATATATATATGTATGTATTTTTTTTAATTACCTTAAATAGTGAGAAGACATGTAAGATATTTGTGATATTCTAGGTCTGAAGACTTGCGCCGTGAGTTTGGTCGTTATGGGCCTATAGTTGATGTATACGTTCCGCTTGACTTCTACACTCGTCGTCCCAGAGGATTTGCTTATGTTCAATATCCTTTCTTCAGATGGCTGATTAGTGAGGGGTGTTGAAGTTTGAAATTCAAGTTTGTGTAAGAGGTAACATATCTAAATGAAAAAGCAGTTTACTTTTGTGTTGTTTCTGATAAGTGTCTTATGTGTGTCTTGTTCTTTTTTAAGATTAACTTTTCTCAAGTTTTCTTTGCCTTTTTGCAAATCTTAAATCAAATCCAGTAACATATAAGCTTTCTTATGTCACTGAAATTGGTATTATGTGATTGAAATGAAAATTTATCACTGACTCAAAATTGTCTACCAGGTTTCTGTTATAACTGGTACGTAAGTAAACTTGCGCTTAGCAAACTGTGGCTAGTATTTATTGTTAATTTAACAAATGGGAACTGGAATCACTTGATCAAAAGCAGATTGTATAAAAAATGAGGTGAACTTTCTTTAATATTGTCCCCTAATTTACTGTCCTCTGTTGTTGCCTCAGAATGTAAAGCTGTACAGTAATGGCGACCCCAAAGAGAAAGCATGAAAGAACCTTTAGAGTAGAGTTCAACAATTGAGGCAAGTAGACAAGCCAAAGACCTCTTAAGGATCAGGCTTGAAGAGAAGGGACAGTTTGGGAAAAGAAAAGATAAAGAAAAGCTGGAAGAAGGACAAGCCATAATGGGAGACAAAGCTTCGCTTTATCTACAAAAGGGGGAAAAGGTTGTTTTTCAAAGTAAAAGATAAAGCCATCTGTCATTTTTGGCCAAGCATCTCATGACAAGTCCTTCTGACAAGCCCTTAAAGAGTTAAAGGTCAAGATGAAGTTGAATGGTGGCCAAGCTTAAAGGAGTCATACCTGATGTATCCTACAGAATAACAGTTTTTCTTCTGTTTGTCATGTAAGCAGTAATTTTGATGAATGATGCTGGTTTAGTCCATTGACAAAACCTGTTACGTTGTGAGTGCTGTCATAACTGTGGTCTGGAATGAAAGTGCATTCATTCTTCGGTAATGGAGATACTTATACCTACCACTTGATAGTTTGCTTTCTGCATAGATGCTGCTGCTGCTGAACTGAGTTACTGTGAGAAGAAAGGCAACTGGCTCTTTGCCCCATAGCCGGAAGGTGTGTGAGTTAAAGTAGCAATCAGTCTCACAGATAAAAATTAGTAATTATTCTGTTCCTGAACGTTGGTAGCGCAGGGGTTTTAGTGTATGCCTTTATTTCAGGCTGTTGAAGGTCTGTATATATCTCCTTGGCATTATGTTATTTAAACTTAAAACAACCAGTGGATAAAAAGGAAAGCTTCATCCCGATTTTAAAATTAATAGACAAATATTGGTTTCTATTGTTTGTGTGCCTAGCAACTTGAGAACTAAGATTTCTTTTCAGTAAAGTGAATATAGTGCAGAAAGTTGAATCACCATTAGCAAATAATGCATTTTTGAGAAGGATACAGTTTTCTTCCTTACGAGTGGAAAAAGAAAAAAGTTAGGATATTGCATAGCAATTGCTTGCTGATTGGTAAGTTCATGGCTGCATTGTGAGTTTTTAATTTTATTATAGGAAGTCTCAGATAGTTGGTGATTAATTAATATTAAAAAAAGAAATCTGCAGTACTTACTAATGTGAACAAAGCATCCAGAAATAATGGCCTGTAAAACTAGAAAATAACTGATTTCTTCTCAATACCAAATCTGTAAACTACTCAAATTCTCAAGTACCTTAACACTGCCCACATTTGAAGATGTCCGCGATGCTGAAGATGCTCTCCATAATTTGGACCGAAAGTGGATTTGTGGTCGGCAGATAGAAATCCAGTTTGCACAGGGCGATCGGAAGAGTAAGTGCCTCCCTGGGTATTTCATCATGATTTTAGCCATAATGTTTAGTACCAGATGACATTGCGTTTGTTATTGTGATACATTATTGCTGATATATTAATAGTATGTGGTTGTGGCTTTTTCCTTTTATCAAAGGATGGTTTGGATTGAAGACACATTAATGTATCTTGGCCAATTAAAAACAGCTAGTTAAGTATAACAGTCACCACAATCTAATTCTTGCTACCAGCTGAATGTACTTAAGAACTGTCAAGCTTTTTTCTTTTTTTTCAGGAACACACTTTCAAAAATTTTACCTGTC
Source organism: Perdix hodgsoniae (assembly GCA_035772895.1). Taxonomy (NCBI): domain Eukaryota; kingdom Metazoa; phylum Chordata; class Aves; order Galliformes; family Phasianidae; genus Perdix; species Perdix hodgsoniae. The sequence continues at coordinate 71,620 of JAPSGF010000270.1, read as the reverse complement.
AAAATGAGTAACCCAATTTTAATGCATTGCAGTGTTTATATTGTGGTTAAGTGTGTTCTTGATTCTTTGTTGACATTTCCCAGTGCGGTCCAGTTTCCAGGATTGAGGTAATATCTTCATTTTCATTTGGTTTCAGGAAAATTAATTGCAAAGCATCTCATTTCAACTTGGAAAATAAGTCTTGTTTTCTGAAGAAATAACAGTTACGTATTTTCTATCTGTTACTTATGGATGTATTCTCAATAGATAGGTAGATACAGATATCATATATTAAAGAGAAGATGCTTTCAAGGAGCATAAGACATGCCTACCTACTGGTATAGAGCAGAATTATAATAGTCATGTGCAGCTTGTTAATAGAAGTGCCTTAAAGATTTTTCAGTTAAAACTATCCAAGTAGTGCTAGAAACATGCACTTTTAACTTTTACTGAACTCAGTGGAAATGATGTGCTCTGCACAACAAGCATCTGTCCTGTATGTAAACATTGGGATTTCTTTTAAGTTTCCGAACAAAAAAATTAGCTAGTCTATTTTAGTGTTGTCAGTAGGAGCAGTTAAATCATGAAAATTGTAGCTGTTAGTACAGGTAGTGCTCTGTGCAGTGTGATACATTTAAAGTACGTTGACTGTGTCCTCTGCATTTGAATGAAAATGGGATTTAATACAGTAGAAAGAGAGCTGTGCTTTTTTTTGTTAAAAAGACTACTTCTGTTTTTTATTCTAGCTGATGATATTCATGTTAAAGTTACATTGTTATGTAGGGGAGAGGGATACTTTTAGAATCAACCTCTCTGTGTGACATCATCAATTGCAGCTTCTGTATAAGTTGACTTTTAATAATTAAGACTGTGGATCAGGTTTAATGCATGGTACTGTGTTTAATTAATTCACTGTTAGCAGCTTAGGTAAATTCAGGAATGCTGGGGCGTTTTGCTGATGGGTTTCGTTTTTCAGGCAGCCTGTCACTGTTTCCAGGTGGCCTGAAATCACATTACAGAAACAGTTCTGTGTTCCTGGCTCTGTGAAGCATTCCAGTGTTGTTACTGTTTGTGCTGTTTTTTTCTGTCTTTGGATTGTTTTGGTGGTGTGGGGGTTGTTTTTTGGGTTTGTTTGCTTTCTTTCTAGACTGGTATTACTCACAAGGCAACAGTGCTTTTGTCCAGCCTTTAAAGCAGCAGAATGCAAGTGGCTTGCTGCAATCTCTGTCCTTTTCATAAGCATCTTTGCTAGAATCACTAATAGGTTTTCTACTAAATGTCAAATACGTGGATAGCAGTAGTACTGTCACTAAAAGAAAGTAGGGCACTCCTTAAAAAACTTCAAATGTTAAATATTGTTGTTGTTTTTTCCAGCACCGAATCAAATGAAAGCCAAGGAGGGGAGAAACCTGTACAGTTCTTCTCGTTACGATGACTATGACAGATACAGGCGATCTAGGAGCCGGAGTTATGAAAGGAGACGATCTAGAAGTCGCTCTTTTGATTACAGCTATAGAAGATCATATAGTCCCAGAAAGTAAGTGTACTGTGTGTTTGACTTCAACAACACAGCAGTCTCTTGGAACAAAAGCACCACACAGGCTATTTAATTGTTACAAATTTTGAGTTTTCTTTTTTTTTTTTGTAATATCTTGTGGAAATTATGTGCTTGCATGCTGCATCAAATCAAACACTGAATTAAATGATTTTGTGGTTCATCAAAAAATAACTAAAAAGCAAATGCATGTTTTAAAAAAATATATATTGTTTGTATACATACATAGGTATTTGTCACCGTTTACTTTTTCTGATGTACCTTTCTAGCAGTAGACCTACTGGAAGACCTCGTCGTAGCAGAAGCCATTCGGACAATGATAGGTAACAGAATTTTTACGCTTCTTACATTGAAAACTAGACCATTGTATTCCCTAACTGTAGGTTTAAAAAAAAAAAGTTTCTCCTGCAAAAAAATGGTAAACAATTTTTAATGTACTAGATGTCTAAGAATAGTGTTTTTACATTCAAATCTCCTCTCTCCCCTTTATTCTGATAGGTTCAAACACCGCAATCGATCTTTTTCAAGATCTAAGTCCAATTCAAGATCACGATCCAAGTCACAGCCCAAGAAAGAAATGAAGGCTAAATCACGGTCTAGGTCTGCATCTCACACCAAATCTAGAGGCACTTCTAAAACAGATTCTAAAACACACTATAAGTCCAGCTCAAGATATGAAAAGGAGTCGAGGAAAAAAGAACCAGCTAGATCCAAATCACAGTCAAGATCACATTCTAGATCTAGATCAAAATCCAGATCAAGGTCTTGGACTAGTCCCAAGTCCAGTGGCCACTAATAGTTGAATCCATGTTGATTTTAGGCATGTAAGACTCATTTACACACAGTTCAGTTTACTTAAATTATCAGGAATATGATGTTGCAACAGTGCTAAAAAAAAAATCTTTTCTTTGTCAGTTTTCCCTGTAGCAGACAATGGTTAAAGTTTAAAACAGTGTGGAGCAGCCACTGAGACAGAGGGAGAGAGAGAGAGAATGTCCTCTTGGTTACACGTTATGGGCAGCTACTGAATTGATTGTGGTGTCTCAATGTATATTTTTGTAAAGATTTGCATTTTTAATGCTTAGATATTGGTGATGACTTGATTGGTCGTAATTTGCAACATTGTCCTGTTGAAAATGTCATGCCCATAGCAATTAATACCAGTTTGTACTGAACAGTTAAACCAACTGTTTAACATGTTCTTTAATGCTAAACATTGTGATAAAATGGAAAACTGGACAGCTGTAGCGCAACACTGACTGCTGTGAAATGCAGACTGGTAATTTTACGTTTTCATTGTTCAAAGGCAGGTTTCTGTGTTCTCCTTGCCCAGTGACAAGTAGGTTGGTAAATGGAGCTCTGTGGAGAGAGATTTTTTGAAATTTCTCTGCCATCTGGAGAGATGGTGTGCTACCGCTGCATGTACTGCACGGGGAGAGAGTTGGTCTTGGAAGCTCAGTCAGAGACTGTGCAGTGTTGTGACTTGTCAGGAAAGAGGCTTCACTACTCTTGACCTGGCTGCTAATACTAAATGTGTGGGGGGAGGGGGACAGGACGGGATGGGGACGGGACACCTTGAAATAGAAAATTAAATTCAGATTCCAGAAAATGGCAGAGCATCTAAATATTAGGTTGTGTGTACATTTTATGCAGTTTTTGTATCTATTCTAAATTCTAGTGAGCAGTTAACCATAAAATTGCTTAGTTTTCCTGCTGTTAGATACAAGTAGATTGTTTCAAGTTGTGTGTGTACAGTATATAAGAACTCAACTTTTATGCCAATGACTCCTGTGGTTAGTTGGTATATTCGTAGGTATAAAACTGTAGCCATCACTCTTCTTGAGTAAAAAAGGCTTGCTTTTATACATTGAAAAGTATTTAGTCAAGCAAGTCTGGATCACTTCTTCCTCAGAATGGCTAGTGGTTTGGTTACAGAATTTCCTTTTACTTAAGAACAAGTGTTTAAAGTTGGATATGAACAAGAGCTGCATCTCTAGCTATTTAGTTTCACTAATACAGTACATTTAGTAAATTGAATGTGAAAAATAACAAAACCAGTGTGTAATCTTAACAGTATTTCTCTAGAAGAAGGAAAGATATTTTGTTATGAAAATGGCTTTTGGCATTGTTTTTTTTTTTTTCTTTGTCTTAAAAAGCCAGCGTCAGACACCCGGTGTTCCGTACTGCCTGTGTAGTGGCGTATGAAGACACAGATTTCAAAAAGATCATTTTTAGAGAAATGTTTTAGGGTTTGGTTTTAGTGTGTTCAGCAGGGCCTTTCCAGAAATGCAGATGGCTTTTAAATGTTAGTGGCGGAACGTGCTTAGGGGATTGATGCTAGGAACCTTAGTGCGTTTGGTATTTCTGACTTTTTTCTTTACTGTTTGCAGTTAATGTTCATGTTCTGCTATGCAATCATTTATATGCACGTTCCTTTAGTTTTGTAGACTTTCCTGGATGTATAGTTTAAAAACAGCATAAAGTCTATTTAAAACTGTAGCAGTAGTGTGCAGCTCTAGCAGAGGAAAGTTGTGGGATTAAACTTTGTATTTCCTTTCTTATAGAGGCTTCTAAAAAGGTATTTTTATATGTTCTTTTTAACAAATATTGTGTACTACCTTTAAAACATCAATGTTTTGATCAAAATATCTAAAGACCCAGCTTATTTTCTGCTTGCTGTAAATTTAGCAAACATGCTGTAATAAAAAAAAAAATGAAGGAAATACTGATCCACTGGAATTATTGTAGCTTTAGAATTTGACTCCAAAGCATGGCTAGGAAGAGCTGTGCATTCCTATGGAGTAAAATCCTTACTATAGTATTTCAGTAAAGTCAGGAATTTATCATTTGTTGCTTGAGTAAATATCATTTTCTATTTTTAAAGGGGTACTAGATGAAATAAGAATGATAAGCATATGCTTTAGTATAATATATTGACATTTCTTTTTTGTTAACTTTCATTGTTATTGGATAGGCTCCCCTGTGGTTTTAATTCAGATATGAACTACTGAAAATCAGTGACTGAAGATTCACTATAACCAAATTTCTTGCGATGGCTCATCGATTTACATTTGTCATATTAAAGAAAAGTGCCAGCAGTGGTTCTCTAGCAACTTTGGTGCTTAGATTTCAAGCTGCCTCCTGGCGCCTGCGGTATATATACAAGTAGTCCTTTGTCAGCCATGGAATAAAAACTATTCTGAGAATCACTTGAATGCTTAGGAAGTGTAAGAGTGGGCTGACCAGTCACTAAGCCGTGAATATCGTAGTTGTGCATAGAAATGGCTTGCAACAGCAGAAAACCCACACTTCTTAAGCTGCTACAAATTAAATGCTTTTCAGAACTAAAATACTGCTTAAGTGGTTCACTGTTCTTTTGGGAGTGTGCAGTTGTGTTTTAATCAGCAGCCTGCAGAGGATTGCTGCACCTAAAGTTCACATTAGCCCAGCCAGAACTACAGCTACAACTACAGGGAGGAAGGAGAACATCTTTCTAGTCCAGGCTGTTTCTAATTTGTGTTGAAAGAGTAATAGTGACATACCTTAATTATTGTGTCAGCATGTCCTTATATTGTGTGCCTCAACATTTGTATATAGCACAGTTTAATTTTTTTGTTTTGAAAATCCAATTCATTGCAAGTATAATGTAGTATCTGACACTTCTGATGGTTCTTTCTTTCTCTCCCAGAGGTAGGACTAAACTTTGACTTGACTTGTGTATATGAACAAGCCAGAAAAGCCGAACACAAACCCACGATGTTTCAAGAGTGCATGAATAAAGATGTTGTCCTAGTTCTTGCTCCCATGGAAAAATTGTGAAGAAGCTGTTCTGTGGGCCTTTCAGTTGGGGACGAGTTAGCAGGATGTGGCCAAAAGGGCAGGGAATGTTTACGCATTCATGCAAGTCAAGCCACAGCCCATCTAGATAACATCTCCCTTCCTTGATGCAGGTATCCTATTCCTGCTCTTAAAAAAAAAAATAAGAAAAATAAAAACCAGTAGCCTGTCTTGTGCAAGCTACCTGCAGGTTATGCACAGCTGGAATGCAAGAACATGCAGGCTGCAAAAGATCATGTATAAGCATCTTTCTTTTGGAGTCTCAAGAATGGTGGGAATTATGTTTTTCTGTGGTAAACTAGATCTTGTCATTCCTGCAAAATTTGTAGAATTGAAGTAGTATGTAAAATTCTGCTGGAAGTAATGGTTGTACTCCAAAATATTTGCAGAATATTGATTTATCTCAGCAGTAACAGAAGGCTCTATTGGAACTTCTTTTTCACTAAAAGTCCATGCACCCAACTGATAATTAAAAATCTTAAATTTAGTGGTTAAGTAGCTGGGTGTTTAAACTAGGGACTACGACAGACCGGTCTCTGAAAGCTAAATGTTATCCTTTCTATGTCTTTTAAATATGTTTAAATGTGCAGTATAATGGCTTTACTCGAAGTGGAAATTTTCAATTTAAATGTTATTTTGAACTCTGCTCTTGGAAAGAGCTTTTTTTCTTTTTCCTTAATGTTTAGTTTGGGTAACAGCTTGGAATATATTCAGAGGCCACCTGGATTGATATACGCTGCAGCACTGCTATGTGATTTTTGGCAGGAGTGTTGCAGATAACGGTTTGAAGTACAAAGGAAAAATTTACACATTTTTAGGACATAATCACCCATTAATATTTGCTGGTTTTCTCCATTTATCTTGTAACATGCTTTAAAAGTCTGTAGTCCATTGCTATAATAATTGTCTAGAGATGCTCTTACTGATGAGACTATAATAGGAAGGGAAAACTATGTACCCTGTAGTGTGTTTGATCAAAAGATGCTAATGTTTTATTCATACACATCCTTTCTTCTGGAGTTTTGTGTTCCATCTGTGCAAATAACCCTGTGAATTGGGAATAAAATGTACAAGTTTTGACTATAACTTGAGAGCACCTTCTGACTTAATTAATACAGCTGTAGACTGTTGCAGATTGGTCACCAAGCACTGAAATAATCAAGGATGTTTTCCCTCTAGCTCAGAGCTCTTGGGCCAGCCACTTATGAGAAGTAGCAGAAAGCATGAGTGCAGTTCTACGCAGCTAAATCTGAGCTGCATCTGCTCAGACTGGGTTGGCTTGCTTGTGAGCCAGCCTGCTGGAGCAGAGCCTGATGCTTTAATAGGCAACGGAGTTTTTCTCAATTCCACTGGAATTAAGAATTTAGCTCTGTGTTCATAACTCACAGGCAAGACATGAATGAGAAGGCTATCATTCAAAAAACATTCTTCACTGTTAAGCAATTTCCAGGTTCCTCTGACATTCCTAGACAAGAGCCATGCAGTCAGCACTTTATAGCACTCAATAAAAAGAATGCCATCCCACTTTTCCACTACCATCCTAAAATAAAACACCTTTTGGGGGGAAAGTTTATTTTTTTTTCACTTCCAATTTGTACATATGCAGTAAATGACAATTTGAAATAGAGGACACAATTACAACTGGGGTACAGCTCTTACAGCTCAGAAACAAGACTTGAGTTTAAAGAGACCCAATTCCATCACATTTTGAATAACAGATCTGTAAGCATTCAACCAGCTGCCACTGCATTTGAATGCACAGAAAAACATTTTAAGTAACATTTCATAATCAGCAAATTTCCCTGTCCTATTAAACCACTCTTCAGTTGTTACTGGATTTTTGCATAATCTTCAACTCTTAATTATTACAGCTCTGTTGTGCTTATATTATAGGATCAGCTGAACTGTGGCAGCACTGAAGTCAACATGTTGACAACTGCCCCAATAACCAAACTTCACAAGTTTTAGTAAATAGTGGGACAGAATGTAGCACTGATTCATTTTAGAAGCAAACATTTTAACAATATTCAGTGTCATCAAACTCTATCCTTTGTGTTGTAGGACACCCAATTTGATTATAAGCACAACATTCAGAGCATAAGTATCTTAAACTTAAGCAGTTTTTTCAAATTTTACTACAAGTTTCTAAATAATTCTCTCTTGCACTGCATTTATTTCAAAAATGATCCCAGTGAACACATTCACTGTATATTAAGTCCAAGGCTACAGTCACAAATGTTCTTTTGTGTTTAACAAAATAATTTTTTTATCAAATTTTTTAGATCAGGCCACACACTCAGCATGGTCATCTTACATTTACCAGTTTTGCTCTAAAAATACCTCTGCGCAGGAAAGCCCAGCATAAATTTACATATGCTACAAAGTATTACATTTATTTACATGGCTCTCTTTTCCCTATGAAAACACTGTATAGCTACACAAGGTATTGTAACTTAAAATAATTATAGGGTAACCAACTTAAAGTTACCTTAAGCAGCCACTCCAGCTTTCTCACAATTAGAAAATGATACAAAAGAATTTTTTTTAGAACTTCCAGTGCATCAGAGTACAAAGAATTTTTGGAGAATCTTTTTGGCAGTCATCTGGCAATGCAAAGTGCCATTAATTGGCACAGTCCACCTTGTTGAATTTCCGATGAAATACTGCTGGAACAAGACTGAAATACAGACCTCCTTAAAGTGTTCTTCCACCTTTTCAAGAATGTGCAAAAATGTTTCCTGAAACTAAATTTTAGTCACAAGCTTGAGTGTCAAAGCTCACAGGTATGAAAAAAGAGTATCTTTGCATTTTCACTAGCAGCTGGGTGCAATGCTGCTAGGAAATTCTGCTCAGAGTTTTAACTAGGAAATCTGATATACCAGGTTAAAAGGCAGAGTACCTGACTAAAGCTTTCAGTGCGGTTTTTTTTCCATTTAGTGCTGCATTAAGTTCAGTAAAAGCTGGTCTTCCATTGCCATTAACAAGAAGGACTCTCGATTTCAATTTTTAGGGACAGTCTCATTTACAGTAAATGGTCACAGATTACAATTTAATCAAATTAATTATTGATAAATTCCCTATGTAACAGCAAAATCAACAAAGTACACAACTTTTGAGGTATAACACTGGGAATGTAAACTTCTCCACCTATCCCCTTCTCTTCCATTTATGCGCAGCAAGAACATCTAGTCCTGTTGCCTGTGCATCTGCAGTTCTGAATGACTACTCTCAAATTTGGAGCCCTGTAATTTTAAATAACTATAAAAGATTGAAAGTTCCATCTCAAGCCTGGACTTTAAGCAATGTTTTAAGCTGAAATGTCATTATTTCTTTATCAGAAGGTTTAAAAGAAACAGGTACCCAGTGGCTTGGTGGCTTAGGAAGAACACTTGGTGAGGGTGGTTCACTGAACTTTGCTCCAGCATAGTTCTGACTGGCTTGAGGTGAGAAAAATAGGTTACAATTTGATAAATTAGGACTCCAATTTTGATTACAGGGGAAATCAACATTGTTCTTTCCTGCCTTCTGCATGGCCTGCCACGCACCAGACAATGAGTTGCAACCATGTCCTCTTTCTTTCTTCATATAGGTTTTCTTCATCTGTGAATTCTGGTCTTTACTCTTCTGCCTGTTTTTAAGTTGTTGATGGTTCTTGGTAATATTTCTAGACTGGGGAACTGGAACGTTGAACCTCTCTCCACCACCCATTTTCAACTTAAATGTCACCTGTAAAGAAAGGGAAAAGTTTGGATTTTTCTTTTTTATACCCAAGAAAACTGAATTATAGTGCACTGTATCTTTCTATTGGGAGATATTCCCTCTAAATGGCTTGTCTTAACAATTCTGCTGCTAATCGCTGACCTGCTGGTCATCGTGCACTGATCCATCCTTCAGGAACTGTATATAGACCAGTCCTTTATGTATACAGACCTTTATCAATGCGCAGCTTTGTCTACCTATTTATGAAAAAAAAAAAGCTGGTCCTCTGGAGAGTCCAACCGTTGGACATGCCACCACTTCTTCCCTCAACAAACTGTGCTACTAGGAAAATGTGATAGTTATGCTGTTCGCAAAACACAACATCAAATGAAAAGTATTAATATTTAATCTTTAAGATGTTTAAACCAAGCCCATGTTATACTTAGATATTTGGGTGAAATCTGCTCTGGTAAAGCATGCCCCAGTCTAAAAAAGACTACTTGGATTCCTGATATTCCTAAGCAGTTACACAGTCAGGGCAACGTAGGGGTGAGATCTACTTTCCAGAACAGATTTTTCTGGAAGGAGACAAGGGAGCAGCACAAAGAGGCAGACGTGAGCATACCTGTGGAATACAAACTAAAAACCCTAAGTGAACTGCAAATGCATTCAAATGCGAAGGAACCATTTGTAACTGGATCTCTGAAGGAAAAGCAAGATGCTATCACATATTTGGCACCTTGATGCTGACTCTCCTGCAGTCATCCTATTCCCTCCACGTCTCATTTACCTTTCAGTGGTCTTCTCCGATTTCACACTCTCCAATTCTTGCCCCCTTCCTTGCTTCCAAGCCTGAAGTAGTAAGTGCTGCCTTTCGCTACGCTCCTTCCTTTGGCTGGGAACAGAGGTTTTCATGGGCTGATCCGCTGTATTCAGCCAGGCAGCCGAGCCCAACATCAGATTCTCGGCACTAAACTCCCAGGGGAGAAGTCACAACTGCATAAAAGAGAGTCCGAAATCAGGCACGAGAACATTTGTTTCCCTTTCAAGTTTGGAACTGCAAAAAACCATCATCAAAAGAAGATAAAACTCACGGAATCAGCGGTCAGTTGTGTCCCTCTTACTTGTTAAAGCCGAACATACACGTCAAACCTGGCAGCGCCGGTTTTCCTCTATTTACACTAACCTTAACGTCATCCTTAGCATTCCGCAGAGAACAGCGTCTTCACCGTGCCGCTGACATCTCAGCCCATTTTAACTAGGGAGAGACGCTCGCGCCCCCCACCCTCGTTTTCGCACGGCCAAAGGCAAATCCAGCGGCAGCGCGCGGAGGGGCGGCGGCGGGCCGAGGCCTGGCGGCACGCAGCGCGCACAGCTCGGACCGCACTGCCGACCCCGCCGCTGCCTCGGGCCGCCTTCCCGCCTTCGCCGCCCCTCGTCGCCACGCCGCTCCTCGGCAGCTCCCCAACAGCTCCCCGTCCGGCCCGCGGCTCCGCTCGGGCCGCGCTCCCCTTCCGCCCCCGCCCCGATCCCAACAATGGCGCGGCGCCGCGAGCACAACATGGCGGCACCCGGCCTCCCGCGGCGCCCCACCTCACCGACTTCTGTCCGTGCCGTCCGCCTGCAGCCACCGACGCGCGCGCAGGCCCTTCCGAGCCGACCCCGCCGCTCACCGCCGTCACTTCCCCGAGCCCCCACGCAGCAAAACGCAGCCGCGCCGCCGCTTCTCGGTCTCCCACACAAAATGGCGGCCGCTCCCGTCTCTTTTTAAAGCCTCTCCCCCCTCCCTGCCTCCCAGGTCGCCGTGCTCTAGCCAATAGGAGCGCGTTGCGTGCTCCCTACAGCCAATGAGAGACAAGTCCCGCCCACCGCTACGATGGGGCGGGGTCCGGTTCGAATCCCCGCAGCGCGGGAGCGGCGCCGTTCCTCACGAAGCCGGCTGGGGGCCGCTGCCTTTTCTCCTATCGCCCTGCTTCCCGACACCCACAGTTACGTCTGAGGGCCCTGCAGCTATTTTCTGTTGGAAGGCCACAACGCCTGCTGTAACCGAGCACTTCAACCTTAGAAACGCCCCAGCCACCCCAGGCGCGGCCTGTGCTGCACGGCGCCGCTCAGCTCTGGCCGGGACCGCCGCGTCCGGATCAGCAGAACCGTCACGTCGCGGGGCCCAGCCCCGCTGCGCTGCGCTCTCAGCAGTGGAAGAAAGGAACAGAAGCTGTGGGCACGCGGAGCCCCGGGTTCTGCCACATCCTGAAGGCCCAACACAGACCTCGGTCCTCACCAGGGATCTGCCTTACTCAGCTCTTCTACCACACTTCCACCACCGTGGCAGCTGAATGAGGCTCTTCCACCATAACATCCTCGTCTCTACCACCCGTCCCTCAGACAGGGCACTGCAGGAGACAACATTTTGCATACATGTTCCATTATGCCCTCAGAGCTTCATTAGCTCCAAACTGAGATGCTCTTGGCTACTCACCATCTCACAACTCCTGACTTTTCATCCTGTCAGCAGGGAAAGCCTTCCCACCCTTGCAGTGCACACAGAGCAGTTCTCAGGAAGCCCCCTTTGATGCAGGCACTGCCTGTGGGGACGGAGGGTGAGCCCAGCATGCTCTGCTTCTGAGCCACAGTATGCTAAAAAAATAATGCTGTGTTGTTTTTTTTCTTTTTTTTCCCCTGGCATTTCTCCAGAAGCACCTTCTTGTTGGTGCCTGGGCGTGCTGCTACCTTCAGTACTGCTAAATTAGATGGATGCACTGAACTCAGGCACCCCAGGTGATAAAATCAGACCTTTAAGCACAGCAGAGCAAGGGGTGCTCCAGGAGTGGTGCTGTGGTTGGTTGTCTATTTGTTCAGTACCAGCTGACAAACAGGAGGAGGAAAAAAAAAGAAAAAAAAAAAAGCAGAAGGTGACCTTTGTGGGAACACAGAACTGACCACTGATCTCAGCCGTGGGCATGGAGTGGGGAGTTTCCAAGCCAGGGCTGCTCGCAGCTGTGCAAGCTGCAGATAAGGGAACAAACTCAAGCTGGAGGCGAACACAAAGCCCTCAGGCTATAGAAGTCATCCTGCCAGAGCGCATCAAAGTGCAGATCGGACCGCGCTTCCGGATGTGCTGCGGAGAAAACCTTTCCTTCCTCCGAGCCGCGACAGAAGAGCAGAGCTCCGGCCGGGCGGGGGCAGCCGAGCGCCGCGCACCGCAGCCATCCGCAATGGGGCAAAATGCGTCGTTTTGGGAGCAAACTCTCGCGTTCCACTGCTGTGATGCCCGTGGGCTTCCAGAGTCGGCTCTGCTCTGTGTCACCGCCTCCCGTCCCAGCCCTGCAGCACAGATCCTGCTGCACGGGCAGCCCCAGGCAGTGGAAGCACCACCCTCGTTCTCTGAGCCGTGGTCTGTCCTGTCTGCGGGCCCCGTTGTGTCACTTAGGCTATTTCCTTTCCCTGCCATTTACAATGAAAATACAACCTTACTCTTCTGGCATCAGCAGAGCATGTTGGTGCATAGAGAAGTGGTCTCAGTGGCACAGAGAGGAGGATTCGTGCTGTGAATGGGGCCCAAAGGCTCACATAGCGGTTCCCTGTGTGTGACAGCTGAACATAAATTATCTGCCTTCTGACTCTTTTCCTTCCCTTCCTTTTACATTCCCTCATAGGAATCAGGAGAAGATTCTGGAGGTTTCTTGCCTCGAAACTGCGTGAGCATAGCAGAACCGGGGGGATTGGGCACATGTGAGCGTGGCTGTACAAGATGGCATTCATGGCCAGCAGAACACAGACACAGAGGGGAAGTGGGGAAGGAAAGAACCACACACTGAAAGAATGTGAAAGAGAGCAAGAAAGGATGTGTACTGATGGGTCTGCAGCATGGGAGAATAACACGTAATTATGTGTGGAGCCCAGATGAGAGCAGAAGAGCTGTGAAAGAAGGGGGAAGCAGTTGCAGCTGCAGGAGCTGCCCTGGGCTGGAGCTGGGAAGGCCAGGCCACAGGAAGAGGTGAGAAGCAAGCGCCAGCCCCAAGGACGTCCCATAGCGCACTGTCTCTTTCTCAGGGTGAAGCATCATTCATTTACATCGAGCCAAAGTGCTGATGTGGGGGAGAAGTCTGGTAATATTCAGGACTAACTGCACTGTGTAACGAAGGGTGGATTTTTTTGTTCCTTTTCCTTTTTTTTTTTTTTTTTTTTTTTTGATTAATTTTTTTTTAAAAAAAAAAAAAAGAAGGTAAGTGTTTCAGTAGCAGACTGAAGACTGACTCTTTACAGGTGGTTTTAAGAAATATTTGCATTAAATATACTGGAGAAACTTCCAAATGCTTTGCAGATGTGAGTGGTGCTGAGCTCTGAGGCTCTGCTGGTTGATGCTGCATTTGTCTCCATGTGGGATTTCAGTGGAGCACTGCTCTGCCATGTCGTGTGCTTCATGCTGGCACCGTATTGCAGCTCTGCAGCAATGCTCTAGTGTGCTTTGGATGCTGTTACTGCAGTCACACGTGGGCAGATAGTGACTGAAAACAAATATAGCAAATAATCCTCAACGTGGCACTTGTGACATAGTTTTTAATGTCAGGAAAATAACTGCTGGGCATTGCTTAATGTGGCCAGAGGGACTAGCCAGAGAGAACAGCTACTTCCAAAATAGTCCCAAAACTGTGCAAAGAGGTAGACCTAGGGCAGAACAAGGCCCTGTGCCGTCCCTTGCAGACACCAAAGTTGGAAGGAGGACTAGGGAGAGTTCAGTCCAAAGTGCAGAGAACTATCCCTGTTACGCAGCCTGAGACGCAGCAAATATGGGAAGAGGAGGTCTGGGCTGCCTGGCTGATGTCTACAAGCCCAGCACAGTGGCTGCATTTTGAACCTAAGGGCTTCTCTTAATTATATCAGGGTAATGGAGGAAACTGTCCCAGAACAGTCAGTATGGGAGCTTTTTTGCCACTATAAACAAAGTTTCTCCTGACGCAACATTGCACAGGGGACAGCACTTTGCTTACCTACACACACTTGCTTTTTGTTCAAGTGGTTTCCAGTCTCCTCGGGATAGAGTCATAGAATCATAGAATCATTAAGGTTGGAAAAGGCCTCCAAGATCATCAAGTCCAACCGTCCACCTATCATTTCCCCACTAGACTGTGTCTCGTAGTACAATATCTAAACATTTCTTGAACGCTGCATTGTAGTGTTCTTACACTACATAAATGCAGGTATAGAGAACTTAAGAAAGGGAAAGCTGTTTGCAACTAATAGATGTCAAGGTAGAGTTTGCTTACGTGATGTCTTGGTTTGGATGGCAAGGTTTTGCTGAGGGAGTTTTGGGTACCCAAGGAGGCAGCATCCCTGGTGAGTCCTGAGATGTGTCAAAACCCACCTGGCTGCACAGTGCATCCCCCTGGGGAGACAAGGCTGTCAGATATATTAAGGACAGTGAGTCATTACTGCCGTATCTGTAATGTTCTATGAAGATCTGCAGGAAACATGAGATGCTGAGGTTGGAGCACAATAGCTGTGGTCCTGTGTGACTACCCCATGCCAGAACCTGACGTAAGAGGAGAGGAGCTTGCTGCAATGCTAAGCCATATTTCATTCCAAAGTCCAGGACTACTCCTGTCCAATATGCCAAGAAATGCAAATCAGGATCAAAATGCTCTGGGTGTAACAAGCAACTGAATACCCTGCAGCTGCCAATGTTTGTACCCCAATGGGCAGGTGGGAGCAAAGTGTGGGGTCAGGATCTTCTCAGTGGGTTCTGCACAACATCACAGGCTGATGGGTGTTCGCAGCTGCTGTGAAGCACAGGAACAGCAGCAGCAGTCACAGGAGTGAGTACGCAGTGGGGAAGGAAGTAATGGAGACAAGTACAAATATCTCTTGCTGCTAAGATGTGGTGGATGTGGTTTTCTAGAGTGTTGGTCACTGCTATCTGTTGTAGCCTCCAAAGACATCTGCTGTCCTTGATGAATGAGAACAAGCTCTTCAGTGTGGTAATTATGAAGGGATTTGAATGCATTAAACTGCAGAAGTGTAGAGGAAAAAAAAAAGTACTTAGCTGCCACAGCATGCATTGAGCAGCTCTGCACCCCTAGCAGGCATTTCCCCATCACACTGCATTTCCTTGAGAGTAGGTTGCAACAGGATCATCTTCTTTTGTGTAAAAGAAGGGATACCACCAAGGGAACTGGATTTACTAATTGTAGTGTTCCTGTAGAGCTATCCCTCACCTTCCCCTCAATCTTTTTCAGAGCAGTTGGAGTATAGGAAGCCAAAACTCTCCCTGACAGTTCCTGGCTCCAGTTAAGTATAATGGAGAATTGTGAGATGTATGAAAATGCCTCCAAATGCACTGCAAGCTCCAAGAGCATGGAATGCTTCATGGTGCTCAGCACACAAGCACAGAAGATCAGCATTGCCACACTTTGTGGCCTCTTTGGAACACTGTGCATTTTTGAGAACTGTCTGGTGCTTTACCTGATCTTCTCTTCCCCTGGTACAAGGAGAAAGCCTTCTTACATCTTCATCAGCAGCCTGGCCTTGGCAGACCTCTTGGCCAGCATCATCTTTGTAGGAAGTTTTGTTAACTTCCATGTCTTTAATGAAACTGATTCTTCTAAAGAACTGTTCTTGCTGAAGCTGGGAGGGGTGAACTCATCTTTCACAGCCTCCCTGAGCAGCTTGCTGCTAATGGCCCTGGACCGCTACATCTCCATCATCCGCCCCTCCAAATACAAGCTGCTTGTGACGAGAAAGAGAGCGTGGACAGCGCTAGGAGTGCTCTGGCTGATATGTGTGGCCAATGCCTTCCTGCCTGTGATGGGCTGGAACTGCTGTACACTCGACTCAGCCTGTTCCCAGCTGTTCCCTTTTGTGGACAACAATTATCTGTCCACTTGGATCTGTCTTGTCATGATCTTGCTAGGGTGCATAGTCTGCGCTTATATACGTGTGCTGTGGAGGGCTCACCAGCATGTGGCATACATGGAGAAACACCAGGAGAAACACCAGGTGCATGTGGGAAAGCAGAACACCAGGATGAAGATGGACATCATGCTGGCCAAGACCCTCGTTATGGTGCTGACCGTCCTTGTGCTGTGCTGGTTGCCGGCCCTAATTCTTATGATTTACAGCATCTTTGTAAGTGTGAACAATCACCTGCGCAAGGTGTTTGCCTTCTGCAGCACCCTCTGCCTGCTTAATTCCATGGTGAACCCCATTATTTATGCCCTGCGGAGCAAGGAGCTGTATTCCTCCCTGCGGATGCACCTTTCCCGATGCAGGAGGCAGCTGAAGATCTCAAATGAAAGCCTGGAAGCAGAGATTGCTCACAGGTCCTCCATGATAGAGTCTGTCTGTGAGGACATACACGTCATGTAGGGATGCAGTGCCAGGAAGCCTGAGCTCAGCTGGGGTGTGGATCATTTCTCTTTTGGACTGCTTTTATTTTCTGTCCCTGTGGAAGTCCTGGGAGGTGACGGATCGGGTCGCAGAGTCAGCTCCTACTGATGTTTTCTTAGACACCGGGACACAGAATGCCCAGACCTGTGCCGACTGCCATTCCCAGGGCTGCCAAGACCCCGTGCCATGTCATGGCGTGCCACACACAAAGCAGAGGGTGATGCCATACCTTGGAACAGCAAATCCTGTCTGCCTTCCAGTAACTGCCTGACACTTTTCCTTGCACTCAGTTATGTCTGCCTCAGCATTTCTCAGTGTTGTCCCAGCCCTTTGCTTGGCACAGGCAGTTACACGAGCACTGCCAGCAAAGCTCTAGCAGCACATCACTGTGTAGCAACAGCACGCCTATTTATGCCCGCCTTGCAGACTTGCAGAAACTTAACCTCTGCCACACACTGTTGCATATTATACAATTAAACATTTTAAAATGTTTCAGCCCTTTCTTCCACTATCCTCTGAGGTAACAGATCCTTTGGCAAATCACACAGAAGCGGCAGCTTTGGCCTTAAAACCTTCATGGCCTTTCACCAGGGCCCTGAGGGCCACGGGGCTGCCTGCGGGCCAGGCCTGCCTGCGCTGCCTGCGCTGCCCGCGCCTGGGCGCGAGGCCTTTGCGCTTCGCCCGGGCTCAGCTGGAGCGCGCAGACGACGCGACCCAGGAGCGAGGGAGCGAGGGGAAGCCGGAGCGTCAGTGTTCCGCCTTCCGCCTTCCGCTCCCGCCTCCCGCCTTCCGCCTTCCCTTCCTCCTCACGGCAGGCGGGGAGGCGCCGCGGAGCGGAGGCGGAGGGCAGCGCCTCGCCGTCGGGCCGCGGCCCGGAACTGACGGGCGGCGGCGGCGGCATGGCGGCGGGCCCCGCGCTGCTGTGGCTCGCGGCCTTGCTGGGGGCGGGGCGCGCCGCGCCGCGCTACAGCGCGGACTGGGCCAGCCTGGACGCCCGGCCGCTGCCCGCCTGGTTCGACCGCGCGAAGGTGGGGCTGTTCGTGCACTGGGGCGTGTTCTCCGTCCCGGCCTGGGGCTCCGAGTGGTTCTGGTGGCACTGGCGGGGGGAGCGCCGCGCCGACTACGAGCGCTTCGTGCGGCAGCGCTTCCCGCCCGCCGCCTCCTACGCGGACTTCGCGCCCCGCTTCACCGCCCACGACTTCCGGCCCCGCGAGTGGGCCCGGCTCTTCCGGCGGGCCGGCGCCAGGTCAGTGCGCGGCACCGGCCGGGTGGCGCCGGCGGCTGCGGTGCCTTGGGGGCGGGGCGGCGCCTGGGCCCGTGGGGGACGAGGCCGTTCCTGGCGGTGCCGGGGGGCAGCTGCTCGCACTGCCCCGCAAGTCTCAGCTGCTCGTCGTTTCCAGAATTAAAACCCGCTTGAAACCTGTACTCGTGTCATGTCGTTTAAATGTTAAGGATAACGAAAAGGGCTCCCAGCGAGGACCCCTCGCGGCACGGTTTCTCAGTGCCTTGCTTTGGTGGCTTTGGATTTGTCAGCGAGGACTGGGGATAACCCAGTTCCTTGGTCACCCTGATCCAGAACTTCTCCCTCAGGTATGTGGTGCTGACCACAAAGCACCACGAAGGCTTCACCAACTGGGGATCTCCTGTGTCCTGGAACTGGAATTCTTTGGACACGGGGCCCCACCGCGACCTTGTGGGAGAGCTGGGACAGGCGCTCAGAGAGAAGTACGGCCACACTTCGCTGTTCTGTCATCTTCATGCAGTGAATTCTCTTGGCTGTTCTTGGCAAACAGTGGAAAATGAGTTTGAGATGAAAACAGTGCTTGCAAAGTCACAAAACCGCGAAATAATAATGCCAGTAATCTACTCTGCACTGATTCTCAGTCCCTGCTGCTGGCCTAACTCTTTCCTTTGTGTTTTCTGTCCTTCAGCAACATACGCTACGGACTGTATCATTCTCTGTTAGAGTGGTTTAACCCTCTCTATCTGTCTGACAAAGAAAGCGGCTTCAAGACCCAGAACTTTGTTTTAAAGAAGACGATGCCAGAACTCTATGATCTTGTCTTAAAGTAAGAGCTGCAACCAGTCAGGATGCAACAGCAGTTGTTGGCTTTCATACTGTCAAGAAAGATGCTAAGTAGATGCAGAGAACAGAGATGACAAATGCTGATTTTTGCCAAAGGAGATCTGTTTGTTTACTTAGCAGTAATGATTTGAGCTAATTAAAAAAGAGATTCACATTTGCCTTGTCAGTAATCTAACTTGTACAATAAGGTAGGGGCAAATCTTGTGTGCAAGAGAAACGCCCTTTAATACTGCCTTTTTGGAGAGCAGCTCTGAAAAAGCAGCAGGCTGTTCAGTAAAGTAGAATAGCAATTTCACTGTCAATCTGCAACCCTCTTTTGATTGACCAACTACCAGGCTTGGACGCGTGCTGCTCATAGTCACCACTGTAGCAAGTAAAGGATGCACCTCATAACTATCTCTAAGATGCAGTCTTTTGTACTTGGAAGAACTGCATCGTGTGCTTTGAGCCATGATAATCACTCTGCTGCTACAAGAAAGTCACTTGCAGCTTTTTCTGAAGCAGGAAGTGATAGCATGAACCTCCTGGTAATGTCAAGTGATGGGAAGTGAAAGTGGACTCCAGAAACAGGAAATTCTGAAGTGCTTCGTTTGGGGTAGGAGCAGATAAGCCATTCTGAAATAATGTTAATCTCTCTGTTAGGTATAAACCAGATTTGATTTGGTCAGATGGAGACTGGGAAGCTCCAGACTCATACTGGAATTCTACCTCCTTCCTTGCCTGGCTGTATAACGACAGTCCTGTCAAGGTAAAACCTTCAGCTGTCCCTCATGGCCTGCAGCACTGAATAGGTGTGGAAGGTCTGGCAGCAGTAAGATATGAATGCAATCAAATGAGTAACCTTCTTGGCAGGTGCCAAGCTTGTTTATTTCTTTCACCAGAATTAAAAAGTCCACATTGTGCTTTTAAGAGAAGCCTCTGGGATTCAAATCCCAGGGGATACGTACTTGGCCCGCTAACTTAGATGCCTCAGGTAACTCAGGACAGATGGATGCAAGCTGAAAAAGTCCCAGACAAAACCTTCTCCTTTCTGAGCTACGTTTCTTCTTCCAGGATACGGTTGTTGTGAACGATCGTTGGTGTAATAATTGCTCCTGCCATCACGGAGGCTTCTACAACTGTGCTGACAAATACAAGCCAGGGACCCTGCTTGCTCACAAGTGGGAGATGTGCTCCTCCATTGACAAGCTCTCCTGGGGTTATCGAAGCAACATGCGCATTGATGAGTTAATGGATGTAGCCAGTATCATTGAGGTAAGAAATTAGAATTCAAATGAACAGGTGTGGGAGTTAACCAAGAATTAAAGATTTCTTTCATTCTGCTACTTGGAGATAGAGCTGGCATGGGCTTCATACAGGCAAGTGGAGTTAAAGGAGCATTTCATGAGGACAGAGCACTCCTCGAGTTTCTTTGTTGTCAGAAGTGAAGAAAATGCAATTGTTACCTTAATTTGTCTGCCACAGGAGCTAGTGCAAACTGTGAGCTTTGGAGGCAACTACCTTCTCAATGTGGGACCTACGAAAGAGGGAGTGATTGTCCCCATCTTCCAAGAAAGGCTTCTGGCCCTCGGGAGGTGGCTGGACACTAACGGGGAGGCAATTTATGAGTCAAAGCCATGGAGAGTACAGATGGAGAACAGCACAGACACCATCTGGTAAGGACCCCATTGCTCAGCTGGGCTGGGACTTCCAAAGCTGATGCTGCTTCTTAAATTTGGTATTTTCTGAAGGGTTGCCATTAGGCACAGGTGGCTTTTAGGTAATATCCTACAGCTGGACTGCTCACTTACTGCCACATGTAATCTAGGGAGTATCATGTGGAAAGAACGGAATAGAATTCAGATCTTCAGCATCTTATGTGATATAAAAACCAGTCGTTCTTTGAAAAAAAAATCCACACCGTTGCTGTCAGGACTGCTTAATTAGTGGTGATGGCTAGCTTCTTTCAATGCGTATAATCTGAAAATGCTGTGATGTTTGCTTTTAGGATGTTAGATAACTGTCCTGCTCACTGTTACCTAACTGTTGTAGTTTCTGAGAAAAGCACAGTGAGTCAAGAAGAGCCAGAAATGCTACAGAACAGAGCTGTTAGTTTTGAGTGTGCCCAAATGTGTTCAGTCTAGACATGCAGAGCAATGACAAGATCAGCACATGGCAGCTCATCTGATGCATTGACCACAGTCTGAGGCAAGGATTGATGACATTTGCTTTTAGGCAGCATGTGTGGACTTTGTTTCTTTGTTTGGGTTTTATCAGCCAGCACTTTCTGATGGGTCCAAAGTGAGAGATTTTGGAATGAGGGGAAAGTAGGTGACCCCTGTGGAATGACAGTGGCCAAGCTGGCGTTCTCATGCTGCCAGATTGGGCCATAGTTGGTTCTCCCTTGTGGGCTCTTCACCTCAGTGAACTCTTCCTGCCTTAGGTACACTTCCAAAGGAGCAGTTGTCTATGCCATCTTTCTGACCTGGCCTCAGAACAGTGTGCTGCAGCTGTCCGCGCCCACTCCATCCCCAGCCACACAAGTAAGGAACTTGAACGAAAAAGACCTAATGCACTTTTGGAACCCACCTTGGGTACATGTGGGCTGAGAAGGCCCAGCTTGACTTCTACTGGAGAGAACATGAAGTTGTTATCCCTTGCTGATTGGTATGGGGTGCTTTCACCCACACTGCTGCAGCATCCTCTGTTATTCTTCAGGTTTGATCTCACTGTTTGACATGGAACAACAGGCAGGGTGAATTCATCTCCCATAGAATAGGTAGGAACATTTCTCCCTGCAACTGTTTTGATCCTACTGACGCAGGGAGGTAAAGTAAACAACAAGCCTCACACACAGAAGGGATCACTGGTATTGCATCTGCAATTCAGATGAGGTACACTGACTTCCTAATAGTAAATGTAATTGTGACGCAAATGCTACTGTGCCCTTTGCTCTAAACAAACACAGGTAAAGCCTTCTCAGTTGCTTTTTTTTTTTTTTTTTTTGGGGGGGGGGGGGGGGGAAGCCACACAATACCCAGCACACTGCAGTCAAATGTTTGGCCCAAAAGGATCCCTTATGGTGGGTGGAAAAGTACAGGGCTGCCTTGAATGTGTGGGAAGTGCTGCAGGTGTAGGGACTGAAACATAGTTTGGGTGTCCTACAGCATTCAAAGCGTCCATCTGAGCTGCGACTGAGTCTCCCTGTGCCTTTTCTGCAGGTGACGATGTTGGGTATTGCAGGAACTCTGCAGTGGCAGCAGCGTCCCGGTGAAGGGCTGCTCGTGACTTTGCCCTGCGCACCTCCATCTCCTGAGCACTCACAGCCGGGTTGGGCTGTTCGGCTGGAGGGGGTGAAGTGACAGCCACGAGGTCAAAGCAGCCGCCCCCGCCTGTCTTTTCAATCGAGTCTCAGATGAGTTGTTCATTCACTGTAAAATAAATTGTTCTTCAAGTCAGGATTTCTCTTCTAACCCTTCTGTAAGGCATCGCCAGGCAGAGCTGTGCACAGGAAAAAGGGGTCTTGGTCTAACTCTGAGCCTGTGCCCCGCTGCTGGGGCTGGGGGAGAGGCCGGGCACAGGGCTGGCACGGTGCGGCCCATCGCGTCCCGGCACGGTGTCAGCGCGCGGCGCTCCGCGTCCCGGTGGAGGCGGACGCGCTCCTGCGGCGGCGTTTCCCCATTCGCGGGCTGCGGTACGGCCCGCGCTGACGGCCCTGGCACAGGGGGCACCCGGTGACGCGGCGCGGGGCGGCCCAGGGCAAACACGGGCTGTTTGCTCAGCGGCGCCGGGCACGGCGTACGGCTATAAGAGGCGGCGCTCGGCGCATCCAGGGCGCATCCAGAGCGCGACCCGAAGCGCCCGCACCGCACAATGCCGCGCTGCGCAGCGGGACCGCTGTCACGTGACCCCACCCGGCTCCAGGTGCCGGCACACTCTGGCGCCGCTCTCACGTGACCGCAAAGCTCCGCCCGCTTCTAATCACGTGGCAACGTCACGTGAGGGGGTTCGGGCAGCCATGGCGGCGGCGCGAAAGTTGCTGCCGCGCTGGGCCGTGTCGATGCGGGCGGTGAGCGGCGCCGGGTCGGGGGCGGGCGGTTCGTTCCAGTTCCGTCCGGTCCTTCATGCTGTCCTTCTCTCCGCCCTCAGGTCGGCACCGCGGCCTTCCCGCAGAGAGTGAAGGTGGTGGAGGTGGGGCCGCGCGACGGGCTGCAGAACGAGAAGGTACCGCCGGCCTGGGTGCGAAGGGCGCCCTGTGCAGCGCGCGGGCGCCGCCGTGTCTGCTTGGCTCGCGCAGCCGCGCAGGTCTCAGCCCTGCTCTGCTCCCCTTTCCTCAGAGCGTGGTGCCGACGCCGGTGAAGATCCGCCTGATCGACATGTTGTCGGAGACCGGGCTGCCGGTTATCGAGGCCACCAGTTTCGTGTCCCCGCGATGGGTGCCGCAGGTCAGCGTTGATGTGGGGTGGCAGCAGTGCGCTGTCGTTGATTGAACGCGGGTTGGTGTCAGGCCTGGTGGCGGGGCACAGGGCCCTCCTGCAGTGCCCGAAGGCTTCTGTCCGTGCCCGAGGACGCCCGGCTCAGGGTTGTAGCTCAGGTGCACACAGCTGCGGTGGGCTGGAGGCCTGCGGTGCACCTTAGGCACCACTTCCCCCGGTTTCCTGAGTATTGTCACTCCCCTTCGTAGAAAGTGAATAATAATATATAAAAAAAAATAAAGTGTTATAAATTGTGAAGTGAGTTGTCACCCTCAGAAATCGTTTCCCTGTCTCCCTTGCAGATGGCCGACCACGCTGAAGTCATGCAAGGAATCAATAAGTTGCCTGGTGTGAGTTACCCAGTGCTGACCCCCAACTTGAAAGGAT
Source organism: Perdix hodgsoniae (assembly GCA_035772895.1). NCBI lineage: Eukaryota > Metazoa > Chordata > Aves > Galliformes > Phasianidae > Perdix > Perdix hodgsoniae. The sequence continues at coordinate 48,237 of JAPSGF010000270.1, read as the reverse complement.
TCCAGGCAGCGGTAAGGGGTCACGGAGCCTCAGGGCTGCCGAGGAAGGAATACTTAAGCTGTGGTTAAGGGTGGAAAACACATCTGAAGCTCTGACAGGCAGCAGCTTCACATCATAACTCCTCTACATATTAAAAATCATTTTAAAAAATTCAAATTTAATTTTAATTGGGTCGTCCAGGGAAAAACTGTGTGGAAAAAAAATAAAATGAGAGAACTGCGGTCTTGATCATGCTTGTCATTTCCCTTGCAAGAGAAGTCATCTAACGTGGTTAATGCTTTCTGTTGGCAGGTGGCAGCAGGGGCCAAAGAAGTGTCCATCTTTGGAGCAGCATCTGAGCTCTTCACAAAGAAGAACATTAACTGCTCCATAGAGGAGAGTCTGGAGAGATTCAGTGAAGTAATGAATGCCGCAAGAGCAGCCAGCATCCCCGTCCGTGGGTAAGGAGAGCCTGCTGTGAGCCCAGCACCGAGCAGCCCAGGGGCAATGTAACTGTTCCAGGTTACCTCTTTGGAGTCTGACCCACACAGCGCTGGAGAGCGAAATTGCTTTTAAACTTCACTTTCTGGGGAGGTGTGCCTCTGTCTGGATGAGTGCAAACAAGTGCGAACTTTGTACCTTGGGAGTGTTAATTTGGAAATGACAGCATTCCAGTACAGTTTCAGGTGTTGGCTTGGTGCACTCTGGACAGTTTTTGACAATTTACACTCTTCCCCTCATTTGTTCATTCTATCTTCAGCTTCACCAAATAATCTGAGGTAATACTGGCTTCTTGGCAGACTGCACACTGAAATTGTCTTATCTACTTTTTTATTTTTATGAAAGAAGTGATTGTAGAGTAACTAATTACGTTAGTTTTGTCCACTGGAATGTGTGCTGACTTTTAAAATACAAAATGAATTCTTCTGTTGTATAATGAACACAAAATGCTGCACAAGCTCTGAAGAACTTGGCTTGTATAATCTCACTGCAGTTCTCTTGTTAAAGGTTTGCTTTTTTTAACTATAGATATGTTTCATGCGTCCTTGGATGTCCCTATGAAGGGAAGATTTCTGCAGCTAAAGTTGCAGAGGTGAGTTCATAAACATAATCAGAATTTCTGGGGTGTTTTTGGCTCCTTCTGGACTCTGATGGCTGGACAATGTGTTGAACCATTAAACCAAAGATTGGGGGAAGAGATGGAGGGAGGTTGGAGCTATCTAGGCTGCCTAGCTGATATGGATGAGGACATCGGGCAGGTGAATGTTTCCAGAGAAGAGTCTCCTGACATGCTGGTTCCTCTGTACTGCTATACCCGGCTCTGGGGAGGGCCATGACAAAGCTGTCTTCTCAGTGGCTTGGCTTTTGGGCAGGTCTCAAAGAAGATGTACTCGATGGGATGCTATGAGATCTCCCTCGGTGACACCATTGGCATCGGGACCCCAGGGAGCATGAAGGAGATGCTGGCAGCGGTCATGAGGGAAGTGCCAGTGGGGGCTCTTGCTGTTCACTGCCATGATACCTATGGGCAAGCCCTTGCCAACATCTTGGTGGCACTTCAGGTAGGATTCCTGCTTTGCAGCAGAGCACACTTGCTTGAGTTTCTTCTACTTTTGTTTGTGAACCATATGTTTTGGGAGCCTTTTATTTAAGGAGACTTTACTGAGAATGGTGTTTTTGCAGATGGGTGTGAGTGTGGTTGATGCTTCTGTTGCTGGCCTTGGAGGCTGCCCTTATGCCCAGGGAGCATCGGGAAATGTTGCTACAGAGGACCTGGTGTACATGCTTAATGGCCTGGGCATCCACACGGTAAGTGTGAGTGGCTTGAGTGCTGGCTCCAGGCTGCAGTGGAGCTTCAGAACCTGACACAGAGAGCCCTAGACCAGGGCAGGGTACTGTGGGCCTTGTGCAGCTCCTGCAGCTTCCTGGCCCCACTGCCCTGTGCTGTGCCATGCTCCTGGGGCAGTGTTGTGGCTGTGGCACTGACCTTGTTCCCTGTGTCCTGAAAGGGTGTGGACCTGCAAAAGCTGATGGACACCGGCACCTTTATTTGCAATGCTCTGAACAGAAGAACCAACTCCAAAGTGTCCCAGGCCTCATGCAGACTGTGATGTACCCGAGGGCCTTTGGTTGAGATCAAGGACAGTGTAGCTATTGTGCCAGCCCTGCTCCCTCCACGGTGCTGCATTGGGGGTGCCTCCCAGGCCTGGAGCAGGAGAGGAAGAATAATCTGATGGTATTTCTGAAGAAATGGAAAATGTGAATATTTTCCTGAGATCTGGGGGGAGGGGGGTGGAGAAGAGGCAGCTGCTGTGCAGCTGCGGGTGGTGGGCTCAGCACCAGTGCTGCCATTGTGATTTGGGTGCCAGGAGGAGCCATTGGCCTTCTCCGTGGTGCTCAACACTATGAGAACCTTCAGTATCTGTTGTAAGATACTTCTAAGTACTCAGATAATAGACACATTGTTCGATTTAAACTAATAAAGACGTCCTTCAATGACGAGGTCGCTGCCGTTTCTTCCTGTTCCGCTTGTGGCCTCCCGCCGCCAGGGGGCGGTGTGCATCCCGGCCCCACATTGCCGCCCGCCCCGCCAATGGCCGCCGCCATTCAGGCGGAAGTTCCCGCCCTCAGCGCCTCGCTTCCGGTCAGGCTGACACGTCCGCAGGTGGTTCGGCACGCGTGGCAGCGGGGGCGGGAGGCCCCGCCCGGCCCGGCCCGGCCTTAAAGGCGGGACGGATTTGGGCGGAGGGTGAGCGGCGGAATCGCGGTCCGAGAGCGGCGCTGCGCCCCGCGGGTCGCTGCGGTGATCTGTCCGGTGCGGGCCGGCTCAGCTTCCCCTTCCCCCGCAGCCATGGCGGAGCGCATCCTGGTGACCGGCGGCGCGGGGTACATCGGCAGTCACTGCGTGCTGCAGCTGGCCGAGGCGGGCTACGAGCCCGTGGTCATCGACAACCTGCGCAACGCCGCCAGAGGTACGCGCGACCCTGCCGGCTTCGATCCCTCCGATGCGGAGCCTGCGGACCCACCGCCCCTTCCCCCCAGGGCCCGGCGCGCTCCCCGAGAGCCTGCAGCGCGTGCAGCGCATCGCGCGGACGCCCATCGCCTTTCAGGAGCTCGACATCACGGACGGGGCCGCGCTGCAGCAGCTCTTCAGCACGGTGCGGCCGCTGCCTCTTCCCCCCCCCGGGCGTTGAATACCCCTGGGCGAGGACCGAGCTGCTGTAGCCCTAACGCGTCTCTTCTCTCTCAGCATCGCTTCTCGGCCGTGATGCACTTCGCGGGGCTGAAGGCGGTGGGTGAGTCTGTGCGACAGCCATTGGAGTACTACGGTGTGAACCTCACCGGCACCATTCGGCTGCTGGAGGTGGGTGGGAACGGGAGTGGGGCTGCGGCGCGGTGCGGTGCTGTGGGGCGTGATGTGGTGGGCTCTGCAGTGCTGCTCTCCGCTCCTAGGCCATGGAAGCGCACGGCGTGAGGAACATCGTGTTCAGCAGCTCGGCCACTGTCTATGGTGACCCACAATACCTGCCCCTGGATGAGAAGCACCCGGTCGGGGGCTGCACCAACCCCTATGGCAAATCTAAGTACTTCATCGAGGAGATGATCCAGGACCTCTGCAAAGCAGAGAAGGTAAGGGGCTGCTGGGGGCGTGGGGCTGGGAGCAGTGGCATTGTGCCACAGTGTGCTGGGGTTGGGGTCAGGGCTGCCACAGCTCTGCCTCTCCCCAGGGCTGGAACGCCATTCTCCTGCGCTATTTTAATCCCATCGGTGCCCATGAGTCTGGAATGATCGGAGAAGACCCTCAGGGCATACCCAACAACCTCATGCCCTATGTGGCACAGGTACTGCCCAGAAGGAGCTGCAGGTTCGCAGTGTTGTGTGGCAGAGGCTGAGCAGGTTGTGTGTCTGTTCCCCTGCACAGGTGGCAGTGGGGCGCCAGGAATTCCTGAGTGTGTTTGGAAATGACTATGAGACAGCAGATGGAACGGGTGCGTTACTGTGGATGGGTGGTGTGAAGCTGTCCCGTGGTTCAGGAGGACTTTGTGCTCATCCCCTGTCCCCACAGGTGTTAGGGATTATATCCATGTTGTGGATTTGGCCAAGGGACACATTGCTGCTTTGAAGAAGCTCAAGGAGAACTGTGGCTGCAAGGTATGAGAGTGGGGCTTGGATGAACAAAGGGTTTCTGACCTTCCTGCCTTTGCAGCAGGAGCTGATGTGCATCCCTTGTCCTCCTCCCAGATCTACAACCTGGGCACCGGCACAGGCTACTCTGTCCTGCAGATGGTCCGGGCCATGGAGAAAGCCTCAGGGAGGGAGGTAGGTGCTGAGTTAGTGAATACTGCAGTGCTCTTTGCCCGCTTGAGTAGCCCCCATGCCAGTGTTAGTGCACTCTGCAGAGTGTTGGCAGTTCCCTTCCCCCTTAGTGCTGCTCTCCCTGCAGATCAAGTACAAGATCACGGGCCGGCGGGAGGGAGATGTGGCTGCCTGCTATGCTAACCCAGAGCTTGCTGAGCGGGAGCTGGGCTGGAAAGCTGCATTTGGCCTGGACAAGATGTGTAAGAATATTCCCCCTCCCCTCTGCACCGTGCCCTTCTCCCAACCCTTCCCTCACTGACTCTCTCCTTGTGCAGGTGAGGACCTGTGGCGCTGGCAGCTGCAGAATCCCACAGGATATAGCAAGAACTGAGCCCAGGTCCAAGGGCTCATTCCGTCCTGGGTCCAGGGCCTGCCCCCCCCACCTGCCTCCATGCTTCCTCATCCCCACCCCACCATTTCACAGAACTGAGCCAAGGCCCAGCCTCACTAAATCCCCTCACAGAAAGGTCTGGGACCTGGCACAGGAGGGTGCTTGGTGGAGGTGCATACTGCAGAAGCTGTATCCAGTGCCCCAGCACGCGGTCTTGGGTGCCCAAACTGTGGAGGAAATTGCCCATTCTTTACAGCTTCAGCCCTGGGCCCCAAAAGGAGGCCTGAGCAAGGACCTCCCACCTCTTGCGTGGACCTAGGCCTTCCTCTCTTCTCCCACAGGACTACAGTCTGAGGCCCCCAAGGACCAGCCCGTGCTGGCTGCCAGGGGCTCCCCTCTCTCCCCCTCCTCTCAAGTGGCTTTGGGGACCAAGTTTTGCCTGCTATGTGCTGCAGTGGGGCTGGAGGAGCCCCTGCCTGCAGCTGTAAGGAATCTCATAGCTGGTTCTGCTTCCACAGTACCTGTGCAGCTTCTTCTGTAATCACGTTCCTAAAGGTTGCTCAGGAGCAGGCTCTGCTCGGCTGTCGCACACTGATCCTATTTATTACTGGCAGCAATACTGGCTCCCTTAGGAAATGATGACTCAGCTAGCCCAGTTTGCTGTCATGTAGATTAATAACTTATGTTACTAAATTATGAATAGAGCTTTTGATTTGTTTCTAAATAAATTTTCTTACTTTCTAAGTAGCAGCTCTGTTCTGTGACTGCTGCAGCTACACAGAGCTGCTTGGGGCGCAGCCAGCGCAGTCGGAATGACAAACACTGCCAGCTCAGCTGGGAGAGGTTTATGATTTATTTACCTTGTATCTGACTCTGTGGACCACACACACAAAGAGACCCCAGACAAGGAAGACAAAATAGAGAGAAAAAGAAGAAGGGAAAAAAAAAAAAACGAAAAAAAAACCCCAACCTAACAACAAAAAGCTATTTTGAGGAATGGAGAAAAGCCATTCTCCCTCCCTGGATCCTCAGCACAGCCCCAGCTTAGCACGTGCTGCTCCCTGGGAGCAGGGAATGTGCTACAGCGAGCCGTGCCTGAGGATAGCCACGGGTCCCCAGCCCCTGCTGGCCCCACCATGCACCCAGTTCCAGTTCACAGCTGAGATTGGGCTGCCTACCCCCAAGCCTCACACTCCTCCCCTTGCCAAGAGCAGGGGGGACAGGCTGCAGCAGTTTTAAACACACCAAGCAGAAGAAACAGCAGGACATAACCCCAAGCAAGGGGAAGAGCTGGGCTCCCCTCATGCCAGCAGTGTGTTTGCTGGTTTAAGACTTTCTAAAGGAAAAAAACAGAAAGCCCAACACAACCCAAAAAACCAAGGATGAGTCTGACAGCCCCGACTCTCCAGTAAGCGGGTTATTGCTTTGCACATCCCCAGGTCTGCAACGAGGTTTCCTCTGCCCCACACAGCCCCTGGGCACAGCTGCAGGCACCAAGTAGGGCTGTGCAGGGCGAGAACAGAACAGACCCCCAGAGGCAGAACACAGGGGAAGGAGCTGCACCCCGTGGCCCAGACAGGTTGTTTGTTTGTTTGTTTGTTTTGTTTGTTTTTTAAAGAAGACATTGACAGCTCCAGCCCAGCGGGCCCAGCAGTGCTGCGGGCTCAGCCCAGGGAGGTGAGAAGGGCAGCACTGCTCAACAGCCTCTGCCCGTAGCCTTGCAGGAGAGGAGGGGGTGATGGGAGCCCACCTGCGTTAGGTGGAGGAGGTGACTGGGGTGCAGGGAGCAGCTCTGGACTGTGCCCTTCCAGGCCAGAGAGGCACAGCCTCAGCTGCAGCCAGCTGGGTGAGGGGCTCGGTGCTGGTCCTGGCCAGCCTGTGATTGTACACTTAAAGGCCAACATGGCCTCCACCCTTCACCCAGACCCAGGCAGCATAGAGACCCCATGCTGCCCCATAGAACCAGCACAGCAGCTCCCAGGCATCAGATGCTGGTGAGATAATGACTGGGAGCCAACCTGTTGCCTCCAGCCATGTCAGCCAGGGCCAGGATGCCTCATCCCACTCTCCACCTCCCTGAGCCAGCCCAGGTCCAAAGGGAAGGAGAAGTAGCAGCAAGAGACATTAAGGACCCATCCAGCACAGGGCAGGCAGAGGTGTTAAGCAGCCAGCTGTAAACAGCAGCACCTGGATGCAGAGCTGGGCTGATGGAGGGTGAGACCCCTCTGGGCCCCCATCCAGGGCTGAAGAGGAGATTGTAAAAGCAAAGACAGGAGGATGAAGGAGGTGATTATCTGTAGGACAGAGCTGCTGCTAGCTCATGGGAGTGTGCGTGTGCGACAGGGCAGGGGCCACAGCCCCATGCAGAGGTGTGGGAGCTGCACAGCTGCCGCTCTGCCAACCCCAGGGTTTGGGGCAGCCTTTGACAGTACCAACCCAGAGCAGAGCCTCTCCCTGGGCCTTGAGACATCTGCAGGAGAGTCCCGGGTTCCTGAGCCCTGATTGAAAACCCGTGAGTCGCCTGAGTAGAGGCCAAGAGCAGCCATGAGGCCCTGTCCTGTGCCCGCCCCACTCCTCCCGCTGCACCAGGCATGTCCCACCCCTAACACTGTTACGGAAGAAACAAATAACAAAAACAACTGGCTTGCCCCCTGCCAGCTCCACACACTGCAGTGCCTGAATGGGAAATTGAGGGAATGGTCCCCACGGAAACTGCCCACTGTGAGAGGAGAGAGAAGGCATCTCAAGGCTTGCCTTAGAGAGCTCCGACCTCAGCTCTGAGAGCAGCAGGGGGACAGAGCACCCCTAGCAGAGAGGAGGCAGCGCAAGGAGATGGGAATAGGCGGGGGCCAGACTGTGGTGGGAGGCAAAGGTGGGTGCCATGGCTTCCGTTTGCAGCAGACGGGTCACAGGGCAAAGACTGGCAGCTGCAACCTCAGCATCCTTCCCTGCGACAGTCTCGACTGGCTCTCCTTAGATCCGGGGCAGCAGCTTCTCAATGAACTCCTTCACCGCCATCATCTCCTGCAAGAGAGCAGAGCCCATTGCACCAGGGCTGCTCGAGGGCCATGCCCACAAACTGGTCCCAAAGGCTGTGACAGCCCCTTCCCCTCCCTCTGCCCAAGGCACTGACCTGAGGACAGGAATTGTGCATCACACCAGGGTAGGTTTTGAACTGGACTTTGGCAGGGGTGACAACTGATTTCAGCTTCTCAGCAGTGAGGGCCCCGAAGCGGACAGGGATCATAGGATCCATCTCCCCATGACACTGCAGGATGGCAATGTCCTTGTTCACACCGTTACTCGCTGCCTGCAACAAGGAAGAAGCACTTAAGGGTGCTCAGAGAGGAGATCCCCCAAAGGCAGGTGCTCTACAAACGCACAGGGTAGCAGCAGGGCAGGGTACCTGTGGGAAGGCCTTGTGCAGCGGGAGCCAGCAGCTGAGCGCCACGATGCCAGCCAGCTGGTGCTGGCAGGTGAGAGCCGTGTACAGTGACAAGGCACCGCCCTGCAGTGAGGAGGAAGGTGTTAGTGCCACGTGCTCCACAAAGCCCCAGTTCGCGGCCCCTTCCCTGCCAGCAAAGCTCCTCCTCGTCTTTAGGAAGGAAAGAGGGGGCCCAAGCCCTCTGTCTGCTTTGCCTCACAGTCCCATGCAGCTCAGCTCACCTGTGAGAAGCCTCCCAGGATGATACGGTTGGGTGGGATTCCATTTTTCATCTCATGCTCGATAATTGCTTTAACTGGAAAACAAGAGAAAAGGGTCAGTAAAAGCGGGGGAGTTGACCAGCACTGCCTGAGGCCTGAGGTGTGCTCAGCACACAGGAAGAAGCAGCCTCTAGAGGTCCCACAGACTGAATGAGCTTGGCCGCAGCCTGGGAGAAGTGGGCTGGAACCACAGGGCAGGAGAAAGGAAGGAGAAGCAGAAACAAGACTCCAGCCCCTGAGAGGGAGAGGCACCCAGGAGCTCAGCACTTCCCCTCTCCAAAGCCTCTTACTGCTCTCTGCAGCTTTCTTGATTCCGGCTTCATCCTCAGGTGCATCTGGAGTCAAGCCCATCAGGTCAAACCTGGGAGAAACAGCAGAGTCAGCCCCAAGCCTCAGCCAGCACCCGGTGTGCAGGGAGAAGGGGGTTGGGTGCTCTTCCCCAGTCCTTCTCACTCCCCAAAATACCCCTCAAGGATTCCACCCACTCTGGAAAACCTTACCTCTGCCACCCAAAGCACTCACCAGGAAGGCATGACCATCTTCATGTTGAGGGTTACTGGGATCCGGGGTCTGCAGAGAAAACAATTTGGGTGTTTCAGAGAAACAAGTGGCAGAAGTGGGCCACGGCTGCAGGACATCTTTACCAAAGGACCGTGGCAGGCTGGGGCACCCACCCAGCCCTATCAGGACCCTTTACCAACCACTTACGCATGAGGGCAAATGTACTTCACGTAGGGGAGGCGGATGGAGGAGAGCGCTTCAGCCCAGCTGTGTCTGGGGAGAGAGGAGAATAGAGGAGCCTGAGCATTTGGGGATGTTGATGAAGATGAGAGACTTCCCCTCAAGGATGCTCAGCTTTGATGCTCCTAGTCCCTGGCCTCAACAGCCTCAACCCTCATGAATCTCCAGCAAGGAAAGGCAGCACGCAGAGCTCATTAGCTGGAGGCAGAAGAGCTGCCATCAGCAAGCAAGGGGCAGAACCTCCTGTGCAGGGAGTCTTTTGCTGCTGCTGTATCTCACACTGTCCGCTACGGCAGCCTTGCACACTCACTCAGATACTCCCAGCTTGTCTGGGAGAAATATGGAAAAGATATGGTGCTTGTCTGTTTGTCTTAAAGAAGAAAAATGAAACCCGTAGGGGATAGGGGGTATCATAAATATTCAAGCTTTTCAGACAGCCGCTGGCCAGAGTTTCCCATTCGGGTAGCACAAGCTCAGCTGCTGTGGCTGAGATCAAAGCCCCAGACACATCCCCGAGACGCTCTGTGCAAAGCAGCAAATGGCCAGGCCCACATCTAGCCACGTGACACGGAGACAGCTCCAGCAATACTCACCCTGTGTCTCCAAGGCCATGTAAAAAAATGACCTGTAAAATAAAGCAGAAAAACAAATGAATTAGCTGATGTGATGACTGTGTACCAGGAGAGAGACAGGGACATGCAGGGCAAAAGGCCATTTAGTCATTAAGCAGCACAGAATCAAACAGGCAGAAATTAGCTGATGCTAATGACATTCCTTTGCAGCTCTGAGCATTATGGATGGGCGGAACAGGCACGCCACCACCATAATCGCTGTGCCACAGGGCCCTGGGTGTCACCTTCCTCAGCCCAAGCCACCAAAAATCCCAGGAAACCCATCCTCACCGCTCTCCATCTAAGAGCAGAGCAGCCCCAGAGCCAGGAGGGCCAGAGGACAGAGGGGTGAGGTAGGAGGGGTCCCCACCAATGCAGCCCCCTTACCGCGGCAGTCTCCCGCTCTGCCCCTGAGACAGTCACTGCATCAGCGAGGAGGGGGACAGACATGTTGTTACCACACATACACTGAGAGACTCAGACACTGGCACCTGTGGGGCAGAGGGACAAAGGTGAGGCAGGAAAATAACTCTAAGCCAGCAAATGCTGCCCACATCACAGCTCTGGAGGCACACAGGAGCCAGGCAAGTAGGGTCACATGCCTGTGGGGCATGGAGAACATTAAAATTAGCTCACTGACACCTCATAACCAAAGCTGACAGTGACAGCAGCAACATGGGCAGAGAGCAGCCTTAGCATTCTGACTCTTGGTGAAGGTGAGGAGGAGCCTGACCCAAATCTGCAGCAGTGGGGAAACAGGAAGTGCCAGAGCAGGCACGCAGCAATTTTTATGGGTGTTGATGGCTGTGTAAGAGCTTCAGCTCCTTATGGAAACATCCAGGGATGAGCCAGGCTGTTAGTCCCCAGACCCAGGGGCAGCAGAGCCCTCTTGTGCTGCCCGCACAATTCATGCAAGGTGCCACGCTTCACACAATGGGCACAACTCCCACTTCTGGCAGCAGCCCATGCTCAGCACCAGTTAGATCAGAGTGCGTTGGAAGCATCATCTCCTGGCTCCCATCAGAAACACAGTCAGACTGCACAGTACCCTGTCTGAGCTATGACTCGCATGGTTTCTCTCACTGAGCACTCTTCAGCTGATCCCTAGCTCCAACAGAAACACCGGAAGCTGGCAGATGCACGCCTACACACTGCCATGTGTACTCCAGGGTCAAAACAACAAGCAGACAAATAGCACCTGCCAAAATCCCTGGCGGCCACAGCCACAAATAACTGCAGCTCTCCCGTGGCCTTGCACACCTTCCCGGGCACAACGCAGCCAACACGAGGCAACAGGAGCTGCATTTCATCAGATGGACAGGCTGAAAAGCGCTGCCTGGAGCAAACAGCACCACAGCACGGTTGGGTTGGAAGGGGCCTTAAGGATCAACGCCTCCGCCCCGTGCGGCCGGAGGGCTGGCTGCCCCACATCAGCTCAGCCTGCCGAGGGCCCACACAGCCCATCCCGGAGCTCAGCCTCTGCCGTCCCCACGGGGGCCCGGGGCGAAGGAAGCACTCCAAGCGCTGCCCGCAGCGCCCACCTCCATCCCCCACGATCGAACTCCTGCGCGTTCCCATCCGCTGCCACGCCAACACCGCAACTCACGGGGCCGAAACGTGAGCAAGACCCCCTCCCCCCCCCCCCCCGGACCGCCAGAATCGGACGAGGCCGCGCCCGCCCCCCGCCCGCCCCCGGACCTGCCACAGAGCAGCGCGGGGTCGCTCCGCTCCGACGGAAGTGGCAGCGGCGCCGCGAGGCGCTTAATGACCATCGCTTAATGACGGGCCGCGGCCCCGCCGCTCACGCAGGCGCAAAGCGAGGTCAGCCGCGGGGGGCAGGACGGGCCTGCGGCACCGCTTCCCCGGCTCCGACGCGGCCGCGGCTCTCCGCGCAGATCGGGCGCCTGGGGACCGGCTAACGGCTGTTCCGGCGGAGCGCCTGGAGCCCGGCACGGAGCGACGCCCCACGCGGCCCGCTCAGCGCCCGCCCCACCTCAGGGCGCGACCGCCCGGATCTCCTCCCCCCCCCCGCGCCCCGGTGTCCTCGGTACGATCCGCCTTCCCCCTCCCGCCCCGGCGGTCCGGTCCCGTCCCGTCCCGCACCTCCGGTCGGGCCGCCTGCGTGCTGCTCCCGGCCCCGCCGCGCTCCACCGGAACTTCCGCCCGCGGGGTGGCGGCCGGGGCAGAGCGACGGAAGTGACGCCACCCCTGGGTCGGCCATCTTGGCGGCGCCCCGCCCAAGCCGGAAGTGCTCTCGGCCGGCACGTGGGGCAGCGTCCGAAAACTCGGCCGAGCGCCGCCACCTCCCGTCGCTGCTGCGGCCCGTGGCTCCTGCACACACCGGGGAGGCAGCCGCGCCCCTCCGCCCCCTCGAGCCCTGGTGAGGCCACGGCGGCTGCTCTGAACTCGGAAGCTTTATTGGCAATAAGAAGGGCAAAGCTCGGCAGCAGAGCGGAAGGGCCCGGCCGTTCAGCACTGCCGCTCCACCCCTGCACACCAGGGCACGGTCGCAGCCCTCTGGGCCTCGGGCACCGTCTCTGTCCGTGTCTGTTTCCAGCCCCAAGCGCAGAGCAGTGCCACAGTCAAGAGATGCAGTGGCTCTGCGGGGTGACCTGCTGCAGCCGGTGGTCGGCCGGGTTGGGTGATGCTTCGTAGTTGCAGATGGTGACCTTGTGGCGGTGTGCCTGAATGGGGGACACATCAGTGGCACTTGAATTCCTTCCTGCTCCCCATCTCACAGATCTATCTCAACCCTTACCACCCCTTTCCGAGAGCCAGAGTTCAGCTTAAGCCCTGATTAAAGCTCTGCATGCACCAGTAATGCAGTCCTGCTTATCTTGGCTCTCACCTCTGTCCATTCTCCTTTCAGACCAATGTAAAATATCTTCGTTGTCTCAGCTCCAAAGTTCTTGGGGAAGTACATGGCGAGGTCATGGACATTGGAGAAGCGAGCAATTCTGGAAGAAAAACAGACCGACAGCAGAGCCTGCACACATCAGGCATGGAGCGAACAGCTGAGGTTGCAGATGCAGCTTTTCCCCTCCCCGCAGTGCACATCTGTCACCACCAGCAGCCGTGGGCAGAACTGCACAGGCTGGGTCCATACTTGGTGGGGTACTCAAGCTCGCCCACAGGGTCCGGGTTAAGGCTGAATGTCTGCTCTGGCTCCCGGGCAGCATCATCAAAGGACATCTGGGGAATGTTCTTGAACCTAGGAACAGAGAGAGGAAACCCAGAAAGTTATTAAAGCGCAGTGTCACTAATGGGCTCCCTCCCCACACATTAATGCCTTTTGGATCCCCCTCAGCAATAAGGCAGGGCTTTGCCTTCTGCAGCAGAAATTACCAACGCCACCACAAAGCACCACCACAATCCCAAGCACCAGGAGCGGGCTGGGTTCAGTGCAGCTCACAGCTGCGGCACAAGCAGCCATGCTCACTCCCATACCAGCTTCAGCTTCTTTTTCCTCGTGGCTCCGGGCTTCTGCCCAATACCCAGACACCGCATTGACCTGTAGCTAAAGAACAGCGCAGCCCAGCAGCGTTACTCACAGCCGCAGCTCAGAGGGGTGCGAGTCATCGTCCTCCCCCATCACGACGACGGCCTTCAGCTTCACACTGCCTGTGAACCTGCCGGGAGGGAGCACAGCGGAGCGCTGACAGCGGTGCACCGCGGCCTCGCACCGCGTCTCGCCCACCCGGGCCGCGCACTCACGGGACGTTGAAGAGCAGTTCCGCGTCCTCGTCGCTCTCCACGAACTGCGGGCGGAAGAGCGGCTCAGGACGGGCCCGGCCTCACCGGCACTGCCCCCAGGCCCCGGTACCGCACCTGCTCGCGGTCGCCGCGCTCCTCCCAGGCACGGAAGACGCGGGCGCCGCTGCCCTCGCGCCGCTCGTTGAGGCACTGCAGCCGCCCGCGGTCGATGCGCAGATGCAGGCCCCAGGCCGCGCCCCGCTCCCCGCCGTCCGCGCCGCAGCACCGGCAGCGCCCGGGCCCGTGTCCCTCCGCCATGCCCGCAGAGCCACGCCCACCCCGAGCCACGCCCACCAAGCAAACACCGCGGGCTGCCGCCCAATCACACCGCGCCCCCTGCGGGCATCGCTCACCCGCCGGCCCCGCCCACTCACCGCCCACGCCCCGCCCCGAAGCCGCACGCCGGGGGCGGGGCCGCGCATGCTCAGAAAGGAACAGGCGGCCGAGGGTCCAGTGTTTGGTTTTTATTGAGACGCGATTGTTCTTCTTTTTCATATAACTTATCTAATTAAAATATTTATCTTAGTTACCACAAAAAAGGAACATAGAAAATTGTATATACACATCGGGGACGAAAATACAAATACGTGTCCGAGTCGCCCCCGGGCGCAGCGGGGCGGGCAGCACTGCCTGCAGCCACGGCCATCGAACTGAGGGGCTGCGCGAGGTGAGGGCCGGCAGCGGGGGGATCCCAGACCCCCGGCCATGGGGCGTGGGATCCCCCCAGCTGGGAACAGGGGGACAGATGAGGAGGGAGGGAGAGGGGTCCCAGGGCCGGATGGGGTCACAGCGCCTGCAGCCAGGCCCAAAGCCGGCTGTGCCCCAGGGGGAAGAACTGGGAGCAGAAGGTGGTGTATTGTCATGGAATTAGAAGTACAGCCAAATTAAATACAGCGAACTGCAGGAGCCGGGAGCAATTATCTTACAGCAGGATGCACTGAAATGCCACACAGTAACATTGAAGCATCTCGGACTGTAACAAACATACAGCACAGGAGAGGCTGAAAACACCTTTCCAAGACCTTCAACACAAGAAAAAAACCTCAACAGAGGACACTGAGAATGGATTAAAACAGAAGAAAAGGAAGGGAACCAGAAGCACACGGGGTCGTTCCTAAAGCAACCCAGGGAGGACACTCCCAGCGAGGAGCCCTGGGCAGCGACCCCCAACCAGCAACCCCCACTGTCATCACTTGCACCTTTTCCACCCAAAGGCCTGGGGCAACGAACACAGCCCAGAGCCTCTCCCCTTCCCTAACCCCCTGTTCACCACTCCAGCACTGTGCAAGCAGGTCCCACCTGCTTCCAGAGGCTGCAACCTCTGCTTTGCGCTGCCTCCAGCTGAGGTTGTTCCAAGGCAGATGTACCCCATCAGTGCTGTAAGGCTGCACGAGCCATAGCAACGCTGCAGTGAGCTCTGGAATCACACCTCACACCCTGGCACCTTGCAAGCAGCCACCGGCTGGCATCATGAGTCTTTCCTTCCAGATGCTCAGTACAGGCTGGAGTTCGGCGCTCCTGCTATGAAGTATGTGTACATTAAAACCAACACGTTCCATTATCCAGTTCTCTCAAACAAGCGGTTCCAGATTCTAAGATTAAAATCCTCACTTTTTCTGAAGATGGGCAGAGAGAACACATAGGGAAAGGACAAGATTTGAGCACCAGCCTCCAACTGGAAACAAACCCTTCCCAGTTCCACACAGAAAACAAGATAAAAATATTCCTTCTTACTATTAAAAGAGGCAAAGCAATGCCTTCAACGATATCTAAAAACTATTTTTAATTCCAGAGGCAAAGTCCACTCCCTTAAAATAAAAAGGAAAAATACTCATTGGTGCACAGTAAAACTTCTCCTCAAACCCTTCATCTTTTTATTCTCAGTAGCCAGCAGAAGACAGCAGCGGCAGACAAAGAGTCCTCAGTGGCTCCTGGCATCCCTGACCAGCAACATAAGCATCTGTTTGAGATCTACAGTAACAGCAGAGAAGAAGTCAAGAGCTAAGATTTTATTAGGATACATGATTAGAGAGCAAAGCCTCAGGACCTGATCCGCTTGCCAATGGACTGTTGAGCAGGATAACCAGTGCCACCTGTCCCAGAGTCCGGGTGGGACTCCGGGCCCAGCAGGTATCAGGCCAGGATCCTCTGAGAAGCATCTCCCATTCGGATGGATTCCTGCCAGTGCAGCCAAGGCCTGCCCTTGTGCTGGGCTGGGAGGGGGGAGACTACTGGAAGCGACATAAATAGTACCAGTGGGCTTGAGGGGTGAAGAATTAATTAAAACCATTTCATAATTTATTAAGAGGTTAAATAGTAAATAGTCTCTGGATTTTCTACTCTCAGCAGGTGCCAAGACTTCACATTTTCTCAAATCTGGAGATCCTGTACATCTTTCTTTAGAGAGAAGACAAGGCCAGAAACAGGAGGTTAGGGAGAAGGGATGAGAATAAAAGATAAAATACTGTGCTGTCATTTTGTGCAGATCAAAGTCTCTCCCAGCAGCTGCAGCCTCCGCAGAGTTCAAAGGACTTGGGCTGTTTTGGTACCTTCTCCCCCATCCGTGCCACTCCCCCACGAGAGAGAAAAATCCCAGCTCTGTGCTTCCGACCTATCTCCTAGAGAACCTGTTTTTGAAAGCTTTGATAGTCTTTGCCATCATGGGTGCAATTTCTGCAAAACAGGAGCAAAAAAAGAAAAAAACAAAAATCAATGTTAAAGCAGAGGTTAAAGAGAAAGAAAGCAGAAAGCGATTCAGAGCTGCAGCCCTGGCCAATGAAGGCCTGCACAAGTGCCCATCTTATTTTCAGGTCATGGACAGAGGAGGGCCCTCACTGCTTTCAGCACTGCAAGAACACACATCTTCGGTAAACTCACTGCTTTCTTCTGAAAAGAGCGAGCTTTTCTTTATTACAAACAGCTGGATGGAACAAAGACAGCAAAAGGGAAAGGGCAAGCAGGTGAAGCAAACAAACAGTGGAACACAGCAGCTTTCTTAAATGCTGTCGGGACCTCCAGAGAGCCCAAAGCAAACTCCAGGCCCCACATCCCAACTCTGCATCTCCAGATTTTCCCTATGCTTTCTTCTTGTGCAAGAAGTTTGAACTGACTTCACTATCCTCTCTGCAGGGAGAGGACACCTCCCAACCCTCCCGCACAGCCTGGATTTCTCTTGCAGCAGAAAGACGATTCATCCATGTGCAAAGGAGAAGCTATAGGAGACCACAGATGCTCTGCAGCTTGTACTTACTCTTCACTGGTGGCTTCCTAGGGTCATAGGATGAGAAGGTGCTACCTGACGATGGGACAGAATGGGCACTGCTGGTGCTGGGCCCATCATAGGACCGCTCGTCGCTCACGCGAGCATGGCTTTTGCCAGATGTGTAGAGGACTGGTTTTATTCTGAAACAAAGACAGGGCAGGTATTTCAGTAGAGGCATCATGGCAGTTTGATGCAGTTCATCAGACAAATGAGCCACATTTGTTAATACTACTATGTCTTTTATCACACAAAGTCACCACTAACTAGGATCTCCATTCTTCCCTGTAAGAAAAAAAACTATTACAGCCACAAGTTTCACAGCAAATGCTACAAGAAACACTTACTTGGTTCTCTCTGGCACAAGAGCACCTCCAGTTCCGAACTTCTCTTGTCTTCTTCGTACATCCCGAGGGGGCTTCACTGTAGAGTTCACAAAGGCCATTTTGGCCACTCTACCTGTAGGTTGCCAGAGGGAAACAGTGCTTAGACCCAAAAAGAAAGCTTTTGGGTATCTGTCTTATTGCAGCAAGCTCCAGACACCTTTCTGCAGTTCATCTGTTCCAAAGCTCAGTAGACAGCCTACTCCCTTTGGTCTGAACCTCCTGCAGTCACAGGATTGGCTGTGATAAGGCTCACTGACTGGGCCAGTAGTTCTCACTATATTTACCAACAAAAGGATGTTTTACTCCACCCTGATATTCTTCAATCCTAGCACAAAGAAGTCACAAGTGTTGTCTCAGTAGCTATTCTGTCTGTACAATACTGGTCCACAACACTATGGAAGAGATCTACAGTCTGCTAAGCTGTTAAGTGAGTGTTACACCACAAAGAACAGAGTTGAGCAATTTTTATGTTGCATTAGATTCAAACCAGCCACTCCTAAAGTGCCTTTCTCACACAGACTTCCGCCAGGCAGCCTTCCCAGACCTGTCTGGCTCCCCAGTCATTCAGCCCTTCATTACCTTTAGGTTTGTTAGCATGAGCTGAGCCTATGTTCCGTGCCAGCATGAGCAGCCGCTGCTCTCGAGCGTCGTGAAGTCGGAGGTACATCTCCCTCCAGGACTCAAATTCTTCTGGCTTCTCATTCTTGAAGTCTCTAAGACAGTGATTATGCCATAGTTGATCTGTTTCCTCAATTAGGACCTGAAACAAAGCCACACATAAGCAGAGATCATTACTGACACCTTCATTTCCTTGTCTATTAGCACTGCTATCCACATCCAGCCATCAGCATCCCTCCCCCAGACCCAGGCACTCACATGATTACACTCCTCAATGCGGTACAGCTGCTCTGGGGTGCATTTCTCCAACACTGGCTCCAGCACTGAGAAA
Organism: Perdix hodgsoniae; assembly: GCA_035772895.1. Classification (NCBI taxonomy): domain Eukaryota; kingdom Metazoa; phylum Chordata; class Aves; order Galliformes; family Phasianidae; genus Perdix; species Perdix hodgsoniae. The sequence goes on along the minus strand of JAPSGF010000270.1, from coordinate 30,164 downwards.
GGGACACCACCCACTTCATAGATTGCTAGAAAGAAGCAAGATGCTCAGTATTTATCCTCCTCCTTCCTTGCCAAAGGTAGGGATGGAGATCCCGGATAAACAGCAATGCTGCATGCTGCTGCACAGTTCATGGGGAAGGAAAAAGGAACTAGGGTGCAGTACTTCCAGTGAGTCATCAGGCACCAACAGCTCCAAGATAAAAAGTTCCCGTGCAGAGCTCTATTTACCACTATTTCCAGTATTTTAATCATTCCTTACAACATGCTGTGCTACTGACTCCTGCAGCACCAGAGCTTCCAGGGAGATCTCTCCCCTGTTAGACAGCTTGCCTAGTGACAAGGGGCAGCCAGGTGCTGCTGGGATACACAAAAAGAATTCACCAGGACTTCAGTGGGGACAGAGTTACGTACATCTACATGGCAATACTACTGACACAGACCAGGAAAACTACTTACAGTCAATGTTGTTACTAAGGACTCTGATACACTGCTCATGCAAAGTCATCATCTTTGGGAGGTAGGCAGTTTTAGAGCCTGAATACACTTGCATCTTCGAATTCAACCGGCGACCTATAAATCCTGCCTCGCTCTCTTCAACTGGTGAGGACACTGCTGTGGAAAGCAAGACTTGGAGTAAGAAGGGAACAGAGAAACCAAGAGATCACCCTGACAAATGGCATGGGAGACACAAGCCAGAGTTTCCTGAAGAAACCCAAAGAACCAAAGTTCTCTCTAGGAAACTTGCAAAACACCACCCAACTCAGGAAGGGCAATTCCAGAGCTCAGGAAGGGTCAGCAAAGGAACTTCATCTCAGTTAGAGCACGTGGGACACACACACACACACACACACACAAAACCACCTTTTTCTGAAAGGCTCCAGACATCAAGGTAGGACACAAGATCCCAGCATAAAGAGAGCAGAACCCGGCCTGCATGCCACCTCCTGCTAACAGTGTCTGTAACCCACTACAAACCCCTTTTCCTGTCCAGCATACCTTTCCTTTTTGTCTGGGAGCAGGTAATGGACTCGATGGAGGGAAGAGGGCGGTAGTTGGCCTGGATTGGGGGCAGTGGGATGTCTGGTAAGGTTGGCACCACATCTATCAGCATCTGGAAGGAAAGGATGTATATGCAACTAAGCTGAGAACATTACATCCTGCCAGTGTACAAACAGCACTGAATTGCTTTTTGTTTGGTATCACTAATAAGTCACAATGATGATCAGCCTGCACCGGGAAACAGGAGGAAGCTACACTTCTGCCACATTGCCATGACTATCTAAGCTGCCAAATACACAGAAACCAAAATTCAGGATCCAAATTACTCAGCACCCCCTAATATGAGAATCTATGTTTTTAGCCCATTAATTTCAGCACTAAAGGGCTCTGGTGAGAACCCAGATCAGATTAACAAAGCAAAGAACTGAAGGGAAAAACAGCACAGAAAAGAAGGGAAACAGAAACACCTCCTTGACCTCAAACACTTCCTGATCTGTGATGCCTCCTTTTGTCTTTCCACACTCCTGCAAAAGATTCAGCTGTGATGGAAGAGAAGGGAACATCAAATGGGGGAAAGTTTTGAACTGCTACATGAAACACTTATTAGAATGAATGGCAAGGTAGGATTGTAAAATGCTGTTAGGATTGTAAGAGCACTGGTTGAGGAGAAAAGTGTTTCAAAGTCAAGTAAAAAGAAAGTAGCAATGGTTTTTACACACTACTCCCTATTTACATAGGCAACTGGCATCTGTGAGGCAATGAATATATACAGAAACATTACTGCTTTTCAAGCTTTCACAAAGGAAGGTCAGGCTTCTAGAATAAGCTGCACTGTAACACCTGTTCTCCCATTTCTCCCCGACTCCTGGGGCCCAACACATCCAGTTAATAAAACTACAGCATTGACAAAGAAAAAAAAAAGTTATCTTTAGAGAGCAGAAGTGCGCAAAAGACTTGGGAACTTCTCTAGCAGGCAGGGATGCCAATGCATCTTAGGTTTGTTCATATCTAAGTTCATCTAAGTTTATTCATAACTAGAGACATTGTTAAAGAAGTGTTTCACACTTGTGTTTTCCTATGAGTATTTGCCTGAAAGTAGTCTCTCTTACTTCTTTTGAAAAAGTTGAATTCTGGCTATTGCATTTCCTTTTCTCTCCCTCTCCACTCACAGCTCCAGCAGAGTTCCACCCCAGCAGCACACACAGACGCCTGTGGGGCTGCCCTGCAGCAGGTGGGTGAGACACAGCACGTCCCAGCAGGAGCCTGGGGTCACCGACTGCTCTGATGAGGCACCTCAAGCACAGCCTGATGCAGGACAGCCCAGCACATACCGAGGGAAAACTAATAAGCCCCAGATAGCAGAGGATTAAGGGCAGCTGATCCCAACTTCTTTAAAGGATCTGAAAGTGAGAAAAACCTTACCCTGTTTGGTTTAGGAGGCTCTGCTTGTTTCTTCTCTGCTTTTTTCTCATTTGTCCGTTTGTGGCTTGGGCTCTTGCGACTCGAGCTGGAGCTCTTGGTACTGGCTTTGGATCCATTCTGTTTGCTGTGCCCTTGATCTTTCTCCCCAGCTGACACAGAGGGTTTGGCCACTTTCTTTTTCTTTTTCTGGGGCTGGTCATAGCTGAGGTATGACTCAAAAGACATAGTAGGTTGTTCAAACTCATCCTCCACTTCTCCATCCCCAAAACTCGAGGACAAGTCAGTAGATTTTTTGTCCAACTCAGAGGCTTTGTGCTTCCCCTCAGATGTTTTTAAGCTCCCAGAAGTCCCCTTTTCCTTAATCCTATTTGAGGAGTCATTCTCACCTTTCTGTTTCTCCCGCTCTGTGTTAGAAGTCTCCAGGCTTGGCTTGGACTTCCCCAGTTTGCTTTTTTCAGAGTTCTGATGTTTTCGTTTCTTAGTGTGGTTGTCCACAGACTCTTCCAAGCGTGGCTGCACGTGCAGCTTCTCTTTTCTGGAAGAGCTATTTTCTCGGTTTTTCTCCTTCTTAGCGCCATCTGACATCCTGTGCTTTTCCTTGCTGCCCCCTACCACAGCGCTTTCTCGGAGATGCTCTTTAAAAGAGGTCTTGTGCAATTTTTCTGGGCTGAAGGGAAAGGTTTTGTTCTCCCCTGGGCCATCAAGTCGATGCTTCTTGTGAGAAGACTTGTGCTCTTTGCTTCCACTCGCATTCCCTTTGTCATGGAGATCACCAGGGCTCCTCTCCCAGCTTTCCCCCAGCTTCTCCTGAAAGCCATGGCCCTTACTGACTTTACGATGAAACACTGTTGGTTCTTCCTGCTCATCAGAGGCATAAGGGTCTGTGTACGTATCCTGAGGGCTCTCACTTGGCTCAGGTGACACAGCTTGTCCATAGTCTGAGCACTCCTGATCTGAAGAGAGCACTGGGGAAGATCTGTCCCATCTCTTATCCTCTTGGCTGCTACAGCCATAAGCCTCGTGAGATTTCTCAGACCCTAAATACCTTTTGGATTTCTTTTCTCTATGATCTGGGCTGTAGAGCTGGCTGCAGGAAGGCTGGAAAGGCTCTGTGTAGTCCTGGTCATGTTCCTCATCCTCCTGGGGAGAAGGTGCTTGTCTTTTCCTTGAGCTGCTCCTCTCATAGTCACAGTCTTCAGAATCTAGATTATTTCTAAATGCACAAGAAAACAAATTACTTAGACTGAAACTTCCCAGTATGAATGGAGTCACTCCCCATGGGCAATATGGACGGGAATCTCTTACAGAGGACTAAAATTGCATTTGGAAGTTTTTTGGCAAGAATACCAAAACTCTCCCTGGCACAGCAACATTCAGGGATTTAGGAACCACATTTCTGAAGTATAAATTAAGCATTTTTATAAGGACTAACAACTTCACAGCTCACTGGGCAAGTGGAGGCAAAGGTGTACAGAGCTCTCTCTCTGTCACGCACTACTGGCTGCACAGTGTGTGAGGAAACAGGAGCTCCCAGTTCACCCTTTAAAAGCATGCAGGGACATCAAGGTTATCACGAGTACCCGAATCTTTATCATCCAGATCTAAATCCCAATCTTGCTGGAATCCACGCAGCTTTGTTACTGCTACATAGTGCTAGCATTAGCTTCAGTTTCTGTGGCATTTGTACACACAGAAATCTTCTTTCAAAGCAAGCCACTTCCTTTACTTGGGCCTAAAACTTCCTCTCTTTGGCATCATAAGTGGGAAGCGAACTGATTACATCTCTTGCTTTATCAGAAGCCCTTTCTTGGCAGCTACTGCTAATCTCTTCATCAAACTGTAGTTTCTTGGAGGTTGGTCCCTGCCTTCACTCTGAACTGCAGCCGCCAGCAACTCAACACTGTGGTGAGGACAGGGAGGAAGTTTGTTCCAAAACAAGGCAGAAGCCCCACAGAACACGCCGTGTTACAAGTTTTTCCAGAGTCTTCATTTGTTTCCATGATCAGAGTAGTGTGTAATCTGCACTGCAAAAATTAAAAAAAAGAAGAAAGAAAAAAAAAGCAACTTTTTCATAACTGAGCAGGTTTACTCACCTATCTGCCTCCTGGGAGACCGGCACCAGCTTCTTCCACCTGGTAACAAGGTTCTTGGCAAAGTCTCCCACCAGCTCATGCTTCCGTAAGCTGTTCACTGTCTTTCCAACACCTGTCTCCTTCAGGAGAAAGAAAAGATAAAAAATAATCTCCGCAAAGCAGTCAGCACTCACACCTCCACTGAGCTTCCTGCAAAGTTAGCCTGCTACCTATCAGTTCGAGGTCAAAGTGAGCTTCCTTAATCTAACAGCAAATCACACGTAGCACACCGTGTTTTCAGCAGACATTGTATAGCTTACTACAGTACTGTAAATTAGTGAAGACATAACTCTGCTTTAAGTCAAAAGTTACTTAATTGGTTTAATAAACTAAGTTATTATTTACCATAACTACTTGAAGACAGCAGTTGGTCACTAATGGTTTCAAAGATTTGCAGCTCCTAATGCGATGCTGCTCCAGTCACCATCAGGAACTGTTCTGACAAGCATTAATCTATGGAAGAGCTGAGCACCACCACCTGTCCTGCACTGCTTCACACTGGAGGAAGGGCTGAGATACTCTCTGTAACTGGGAATTCTAGAATCTCATCCCAGCCATGTCTGTGACTTCACATTGCAGCAGGTGGTTTAGGCAGCGTACCCTGCTCCAGAAAGCAGCATTTTTCTAGCAGACAGATTGTGTAGCTTGACAGACAGGATGAAAGCACAAGAGATTTCACAGCTCTTACCACAAGAATGTCAACCGTGATGGGCAGCTCAGACAGCTTCTTCAGACTCTTCAGCAGCTGCAGAGGCAAGGACAGCATTCAGACTCGTCAGACTGAAACATGTACTATGATTAGAAAGGGAAGCTCTGCACAAAGCTTGTTAGAAAGACCCAGGTGGCAGACAGCTGTTATCCTGCTCCACATCAAGCCCCTGAGAAGCCAAACTTGAAGACCAGCTGCAAAGAAGTTACTGCCACTTGAGCTATGAGGGCCACCTGAAAAATCTTAAACTTACTCAAATACAAATTCTTTCTTTACAGAGAAATGCAACTTAACTTTGGCTTGCAGTGTTGGTAGCAAAGCCATTACACAGCCCTGGGGCACAAGAAGCTGAAGGAAAGACTTAGAAACTTGTGACTCTCAGAAGTGGCCCTGAGAAGTGCATCCCTTTGCAAGAGAAAGACAAATTAAATAAAGGAGATAACTTCATGAGGTTCTGCAAACCAGACACCAAAGAAGAAAGCCTTTCAGATGTTCCTGAGGATGGACAGAATCCTCATCTCCCCTGCAGACCCTCCCCGGACCAGTTTGCAGACAGCCTCTCTCCTCTCAGACACCACTTAAAAAGCCAACCAACCCCTTCAGGACTGCTGCCTCCAGCCCCACTCTCCTTGTTCCTTTCCCCAAACCCACTCACTGATTCTGGGGTTGGGCTGTGTGGCCAATAAATGGAGCAGTATTGGTGCTTGGGCACCACCTCACTGAGATGTACAGAGGCTTTTTAGCAACAGCACAGACCTAATAGCACCACCACTTCTTGTATTATCTCCCACAACTATAGCCAGAGCAAACTTGTCAGCATTCTTATTATTGTGGCACCTCTACAACCCGGCTTTGTTCATACTCTGTACAAAGGGCTGCCCCGATCCAGAAAATCTTCTCCTTAAAGCACTGTACTTGTGCTGAAACCAGTACTGTCAACCTAAGCAGCTCCCATCACCCTGCTTACACCACACAAGGGCACAGAGGTTTAGGAAGCTTCGCTCTTTTTGAAGGAAATAAATTCTTTTTACATATTTGAAGAACCAACAGAGAAAAGAGCCTACCTCACTTAAGCAGAATGACAGTATGGATCTTATTCACCACAAACCACTGCCCCACTGGTAATATGTAGGGCTTCGTTACTATGAGTGAAAGATTAGGTTTTCCTCCTTGTTCTGGAAGAGTTACACATTTCAATACCAGCATCACGGCATTTTTCAGCACTCCCGTTACGATACCAAGGAGGATGCAGCAGTTCCAGATCTGTTCGTGTAATATCTAAGCAGCAATTCCAACCTCAGAGGCCCTGGTGCGGGTAACACCCTCCTCAAGGACCAGAAAAGCAGAAACCCATTGAGCCAGGAATCCCATTGTCCCTTCAGCACTCCAGGGCCACCAGTACTTCACCAGCACTGCTGCTGAACAGACCCACTTGTAGGTGGGGACACTGAACCATCAGAGGCTCTGTGGCCACAGTCCAGCTCAGTGCAGCAAAGCTGATGGTGAGGACAGAGCCCTCCCAGCCAGGGTCCCCCTGGCCCCAGCAACACAGGAGCTTGGACTGATGCACAAAGTGCTTGCTGGAAGGGAGGAGGCATGAAATTCAAATGCCAGCTCCTGCACTTTGGCCACAACAACGCTGGGCAACGCTGCAGGCCTGGGGCAGAGCAGTTGAGAGACTGTGTAGAGGAAATGGACCTGGGGGTATGAATTGATGCTCAGCTGAACATGAGCCAGCAGTGTGCCTGGGTGGCCAACAAGGCCAATGGCATCCTGGCTTGCATCAGAAACAGCATTGCCAGCAGCAACAGGGAAGTCATTGTCCCCCTGTACTCAGCTCTGGTGAGGCTGCACCTCGAGTGCTGTGTCCAGTTTTGGGCCCCCCACTGCAATACACTGAGGCCCTGGAGTGGGTTTAAAGAAGGGCGACAAAGCTGGTGAGGGGTCTGGAGCACAGGCCTTGTAAGGAGCAGCTGAAGGAGCTGGGATTGTTCAGTCTGGAGAAGAGGAGGCTTGGGAAGACCTTATTGCTCTCTATAACTACCTGAAGGGAGGTTGTAGTGAGCTGGGGTTTGGCCTCTTTTCCCGTGTAACAGTGATAGAACCAGAGGGAATGGCTTCAAGCTGCACCAGAGGAGATTTAGGCTGGATGTTAGGAAATACTTTTCTGAAAGAGTTGTCAGGCACTGGCATGGGCTGCACAGGGAGGTGGTGGAGTCACCGGCCCTGGAGGTGTTCAAGGAACATCTGGATTTTCTGTTGGGGGACATGGTTTAGTGAGAACTATTGGTGATAACTGGATGGCTGGAGCGGATGATCTTGTAGGCCTTTTCCAACCTTGGTGTTTCTGTGATTTCTGTGATGAAAGGAGAGGAAGGATGGACTTTGTGCTGGGTAGAAAAGAGTAGAACGGGGTGATATTAAAACAAAGCACCTTTCTAAGCTGATCACCTTAGGGAGTTTGCTTCATATTAATAAAAAAGTCAATGTGAGAGTACAGGCCAAGGGAAAACTCCTCCTATTATCCTCAAGGCTACCCTGGTTATATTCTAGCTTCACTCCACTGCAGTATCTCCAACAGCACTTTTATTACTGGGTTTGTAATGAGTGCAGCTCTGTGGCTCTGTCTTTCTGACACAGTAAAGCCGTGCCTGCTACTGAAGTGCAATGGAAACAGCTACAGCAGAAGCCTCTATGAGACAAGGGAACAGCACAGCTGACATAACGAGAATTGCAAACATTTCCCTGGATGCTGTTGAAAAGGTACCAGGAAGCAGCAAGTATAGGTTACAAGTCCTTTCTCCTGAGGAGCTGGAAAGGTTTAACAATACGACTGAAGCCAGTAGCAGCTTGCTAATGCTTAACATCTCTCCTCCCTTTACATTGGAGCAGCACAGAAAGGAATGAGTTCACACTGCAGTGCTACAGGAGACAGCAGCCCGCAGAGTGCTGACTGATGCCTCGCAGGGCCCAAGCAGCAAACAGACAGCTCTCACTGCACGGTTACAGCAGGGTCAGGAACCAGGAGCTGACACTGCTCACGCAGCCAGCTCACAACCCAGGCACACAGAGCTCAGTCTCCCCAGCTCCATCTCACACAGGGCCCTGGCAGTTCCACTCCGCTCTGGTGTTGGCTGAGGTGGAGAGAGAGAGGAAGGGGGTGAGAAAGGGACTGGGAGCCCCAAACTGAGCCAGACAAGCGGCAGAGCTCCCTGCGCCCAGCCTAGAGAGTCGGCGCTCCGTGGGTGCGTGCCCAGGATAAACCCGGCTCAGCACAGCGCTGCTGCCGTCCTCACGCCGAACGAAAGGAAACGTGACCCGAGCACCTACAAGAACACAACTGCTGCCCTGTAAAACGCCACGTCCCGGGGAAGGGGACAGCAGCACGTGCTGGAGCACGCCAAGCCCCGAGCACCACCCCGGCTCCCGATTCCCGGTGAAGAAAGAGGCTCAGGGGCCCCGCGCTCGGCGGCTGTCAGCGGCCCCGAGCAGCGCCGGGACGGGTCAAGACCTCGGGCGCTGCCACCTCGCACGGGCCCGGCTCCGCTCCGAGCAGCGGCGGCACGGCCGGGTCGGCCCCGTGCGGAGCAGCGCCGAGCCGCCCCGGACAGCCCGACAGGGCGCGGCCCGAGCGACAGCCGGGACCCCCGAGCTCCGTCGCCCCGGGCAGGCCCTGACCCCGCACCTCCCGCCCCTCGCGGCCGCGCCGGCCCCGTCCCTCCCCCAGCACCCCGCCGAACCCCGGCCGCGCCACCGCCGTCACCTTCTTGGGATCCGCGCTGCCCGCGAGCCGAGCCTGCAGCCGGCCCACAACTTCCAGCACCGACTCCGCCATTTTTATTGCTGGACAGGCCGCGGCGGCGGAAGCGGCTTCACCTCTCGCTCGCCACACGGCGCTTCCCGGCTGCCGCCGCCATCTTGGCTGCGGGCAGGAAGCGGAAGCTGCGCGATGCTACCCCCGTCGGCGGCGGCCACGGCAAGTGAGGGCAGAGCCCAATGGGTGCCATCTTGGGGCCTGGCGTGGAGCTGGCAGCTGCGCCATCTTGAGTGCTGGCAGAGCGGTCCTGAGGCGCAGCGGGGCTCTCAAGTGCTGGTGGGAGTGCCTGCGCTGCACGAGGCCGCGGCCAAAGGCTGCAGCTGCCCGGGGAGCCCCTCAGCCGCTCACAGCCTGCTGAGCCCCAGGGTGCAGCCGGGCCTCGGGCTGGTCTCTAAAGCCGCTACCTTGGCAGCGGTCAGGCTGACCCTTGGCAACTGTCTGGTGCCGAAGCCTCGGCCGGGGCAGCGGTCCCTGAACGCAGCCCTTCCCGTGCTGCTGGGGTGCGGCAGGTTGGCCGTCCTCAGAGCCTGCTGGAAGCGTAGAACTGATGACAGCAGAGCGGGGGGCGGTTGGGGAATGGGGGGGGGGGTTATGTGGGGAAGGGTGAGGACAGCCTGTGCTGTGCAGAGCTTCCCTGGACTGACCGCTCAGAGCCACTGAGCAACACAGAATGTGGCACGGGGAGACACTGCAGTGTTTTTTTCTATGTTGGGTTTTAATCATTGGCAGCAGAATGGTGGCTAGAGTTGCAGTGCCCAGGTGGTTTTCCAGCTTGGTGTTTGCTGTGACTTGTACCTTCCTCATACATGAGCTGGGATCATTGGCAGCTAAAGGAGATTGATTAGATACTAAGTAAGCCTGATGCAATTTCCTATATGCACATCACCCAGCATAGCTGCTTCTTTGCTCTTAGACCAATAATATGCTACTGCTTTTTAAGAGTAGTCTGAACAACTGGGAAAAAAAGCCCAGCTTCCCTACATTGTCTGCGTTCTCTCTGATCTCTTCATGCCACTCCAACTCCCTAAATTAGTACAGCAGACAGGATTAACCTGTGAAAAATGCTCCTTGCAAGCCACTGCAGTGGTATTTCAATCAGAAGCAGCAATTATATCCCAAATTTAAATTAACCACACGTGGCAGTTAAAGGTGGCTCTGCTTTCCTACAACCAGACACTGGAATAACACAAACACGTGCTTTCCATCAGCCTGTCAAAGGTGCCCAAAGTGTTTGGTAGTATCTCACAGAAACAGGATGAGCTGAAGCCCAAAACCTCTCATGGCTGCATAGCATGAAGCATGAGATCCAATTACATAACTTCTGTCTTACCACAGAGCTGTTTTCTCCCTTAACAAAGGCATTGGTGCCAGGACAGAAGCATCAGTGCGATGCTGACTTACGAACTCTTCTGGGACAAGATGGGTTACATTTCAAGTTCCTGGTGCTGCTGACAAAGCTCATCCTTCCCTTTACTGAAAGGAGACATAATAAATGAACCAAGTGGTTAGTCCTAGGATCAATCCAGGGCGTTCGTGAGCTGCAGGCTTATTCCAGGGAGCCAGTTCACTGGTACAACATGGTGCAATGTGGGTGTGCAGAGGATGGAGAAAGTAAGCTGCATTTCTGAGCCTTCCAGAAGGCATTAAGGCTTGCAGAGATCAGCTTGCCATATTGCAGTGATGGGTTCCACAGCACACCTGTGGGACCTATCCCCAGACATCTGCTACAGGAGGTGCCCAAAGTGCTTTGAACTGGAGTAGCTCTGTAAAGCACTGAAGTACCAGGGACAGTTCAAGTGCCTGGGACTTTTCTCCTGAATCCCAATGGTTTCTTTGAAAAGCCAGTAGATCCCTTGGCTGTCAGCAGTATGGAGATTGAGTCTGGTTTCTGGAACACAGACAGCAAGGCCTGGGCTGACAGTCCTACTCTTTCTCCCCAGGTATGACTCACACTTCAATAGCTGGCTGCACCTGGCCAGCAGGCAGCACCAAAGGACGCACTTCAGCCTGAGCACCTACAATGGATTTCTCTTCACTGGAGGGTGCAATGCCAAGGGTGCACTGGCATCTGCTGAGTGCTGTCCTTTTCAGTGCAGAGTCCCAGCAGCTGTGCAGGTCAGGAGGAGCTCCCATAAAAATTCACTACAGAAGCTGGGGTTAAAAAAGTTTTATTTGCTTTTTGGTAACAGGAACTGCTTATTTGCCAGGAAGGATGATGCCATCATACTGTGAGAAAACCAGAAAGAACTAAGTGAGAAAACAGTCAGGTAAAGATACAGCGCTGCTGTGGAAAAACTGATGACCACATTCATTCCAAGCCAGACAGGTAAATAATGACATTAAACACCACTTCCCTGAGCTGAGCTAATTGCCTTGCCACCTTATGCCACGTGGCTTATTTCCAAGGTGGGTGTGGGGGGGGGGCGAGGGGGAGGAGGAGGGGGTGTTCCAGGTAAGCACTAAGCTCCACACACCAGTCAAGCAAAACAAGGTGGCCAACCCTTCATATAGATCTAACTAGAATTCACTCACATTCCTTTCACAGCCCCATTATTTGGCCCCAAAAGTGAAGTACACCAGTTACCAGAACTAAGAAAACGCCAGAGAAAAAGCCACTCAGCAGGAGCAGGCTGGAGTTCCCCCAGCACAAGAGATGACCAGTGCAGTTTATACAAGAGCTGATACTTCTAGGTAGCCTATATGAGCTGCTGCTCTAGCTCACCACAAAGTCAGCATAGTTTATACTGCTCCACAAAAATCCAGTGTTTTGAGCAGAGATCTCCTTCTGCCCAGTTCAGTGTCATGTTCACTGACTTGTTCCATTCCTCCCATAAAGAATATCAAACCAGTGATGTATTTTGCTGCACTTGCTAGGACTTTTGCAGGATTAAAAGAACAAAAAAAGAAGTTGGACTTTACCTTTTGCTGAAACCAGCGCATGGCTTCTTCCTTTCCAATTCTGTGCTTGGCTCCAATGTTGCCAGTCCTGCGCTTCTTGTCAGCAATGCTGAAACCAGGTCTGCCCAGCACCTGCCAGGAGAGGAGATCAATAGCACTACCTGATTCTAGTCTAGAACATACATTGGACAATCAATCCATCTTTGAGTCTTCATCCCTGAAGTCCTTCACACTTCTGTCTCCTCCTTCCCAGCAGACTGACCCAAGTTCATTGTTTTCTCTCAGTGTTGTCCCAGGAATACCACTAGCAGCAACTGTGTTTCTGAAGATGCTTTGAGATGCACCTTAAATCAGGGGTCTTTCAGCAGCCCTGTGAACCTCAACTTAGATTTGGATTCTGATGACATTTTTCCACCTTTCAGCAGTTGCCAGGCTCCTTCGACAGCTTTCAGACAAACCCAATGATTGCAAGGAAGCACGGAATACTCACCACATAGAAGTCCAAGCCATAGATACCGATGCTGGGATCGTACTTGATCCCTAAATCAATGTGCTCCTGGATTCCAAAGCCAAAGTTCCCAGTGTCTGAGAAGTTGTTTTTCCTCAGCTCGTATTCTCGCACCTGAAGCACATACTGTCAGTCATTATTTCATTATCAACCACAAAGGGAAGTCCTACGTACTCTACTAACTGCTACCAGACCCACTTTTTTACATTTTCATAAGCTTGTAGCAATAAGACTTCAATCCCACAGCCTGCTTGGGAATAACAAAGATTAAAACAAAAAACAAAAGACAGTAGAAGCTATACCAACACGCTCTTAAACAAGCACAAACCAAATAAAGGAACAATGCAATCACCGGGGATTGCACTGGGGATGCTAACCCAGCCCTCCACATCCACAACTGTAACTAGATCAGATGCAACGTTTCAAAGCTTTTCATCATCTTTACAGCTCATAACAATTCAAGTTTTGTTTATTTTTCCACAAACAAAATATTCAGACAAGCCCCATTCTCACCTTCAACCCCTTCTCCAGAATCTCTTCTGCTTTGGCCCCACGAACTGTGCAATGAACAGCAATCTTCTCATTTCTCCTGATTCCAAATGACCTTACAGTGTATCGAGCTGTAGGCAATAAGAGTGACACTCAAGGGGCCATTCAAAGAGCTTCCAATCAGGGGACTCAGAGCTTGCTCAAGACCGAAGATGTTACTTAAAAGGAATTAAGAGCCAAGACAATCTCACATTCCCTCTCTGGGGACAAGGGCACAAATACAGCAACAGAGACTGAAAAACTGCCCAGCACTGAGCACTTAAGGCCCACAAAGCACACAGCAAGGCCTTCAAGTGCGTAACCGCAGATTTCTCTGCACTAGCTATGCTGAGGAACCTCTTCCCACAGCCACACCACCACCACCGACGCGCTCAGAAGGACGGGACAGCAGCCTGCAGCGCCGGCAAGGCCACCTCACCTTTGGAGAAGACAGGAGTCTGCCCCGTGAGCTGCTCCAGGACCTTGGCCGCTCGGGTGAGCCTGTCCCCGCTCTCCCCAACGCAGATGTTGAGACAGAGCTTGCGGATGCGGAGCTCTCGCATGGGGTTCTCTTTTTCACCCTGGTCTTGCTGCGGAGAAACGCCGGGAGGAATGAGCACGGACCGCAGGGGAACGGCACACGGCTCGGCGGCCGGACGGCGCTGCCCCGGGCGGGCAGCAGCGGGAGCACCCCGCCAGAGCCCAGCGCCGCAGCCCCAACCCGGCACGGCGCAGGTCGCGGCCCGTCACGGCAGCCGCAGCCTCAGGGCGGCCAGCCGTCTCCCCGCCGCCCGCACCGGCCCTGCAGCCGCCCGCCAACCTCCCCCTCTCCCTCCCGCACGGGCCGCCGCCCCGCCGAGCCTCGCCGCAGGGCGGATGGCGGCGGATAGAGACGAGACGGCCCGGCCCGGGCAACGGGCGCCGCCACTCACCGCCATGATGGGGGCGGGGAAGAGAGCGCCGCTGCGCCGCGCGGGGCCTTATGGGGCGGCGCGGGAGGGCGCGGCGCGGGTGTGGCGCCCCCTGGCTGTCGGAGGGGGGCGCTGCGTCGCGAGCCGTAGCCTCCCCGACTCCGCGTGCCGGTCATGTGACAGCCAAGATGGCGGCGCTCGGAGCGGCGGTGCTGGTGCTGCTGGCGCTGCTGTGTCCGGGCCCGGGCCCCGCTATGGCCGCCGTCCCATTGGTCATCTGGCACGGCATGGGTGAGCCGCGGGGCTGCGGGGGGCGGCCCGTGGCGATGCGAGGGAGGCGGCCGCAGTCTGACGCTGCCCAGCGCCCCTTACCCCCCTCTCCTCCTTCAGGAGACAGCTGCTGCAATCCGCTGAGCATGGGCTACGTCCGGGACATGGTGCAGCGCGGGATCCCGGGCATCTACGTTCTGTCTCTGCGCATCGGCAGCTCCCTGGTGCAGGTACTGACTGTGACCGTCCCGGCGGGTTTGTTCCCTGGGAGGTAAACAGGTGTGACGGGTGGAGACGGGAGAAGTCTGAGTAACGCCTGCTGGGAAAGGCAGTCCGCGTGTCAGTGGGATTCGTGTGCAAAGCCTCAGATCAGCACTCTTACGCCGGGTAATACAGAGGTGTGATAAAATACTGTTCTCCTGTGACAGGGTGAGAGGTGGTGGCCTCACATTGCATCGGGGAGGGTCAGGTTGGATGCCCGGAACAATTCATGGGGGGGAGGAATCACCGTTCCTGAACTGTGGAGATGTGGCACCTGGGGACGTGATTCAGTGGATGTGTCCCACTGAATGTCTGCAAACTGTCCTTCAGAGTAATGTGCAATGCGTGTTATTTTCTGGGGTCTAAAAAGGATGATAAAGCTAGATTTTATACGTAGAACACACAAAATCTGAAGGGACTGAAATTGTGGAGGAGTAGAGACGTACTACTGCTCTGCGTGGGACAGCTCTGCAGGCAGAATAGGAGGAAAGACGTGATGATGGGAAGCCTCAGAGCTTCAGTTTCACTTCTGTCCTCTTGTGAAGGTTGAGGTCCTCTTTCACAAGCTGAGCTGTTAGACTGATCTGCTTGCAGAGATTAAAATAAGCCATTTTTAAGGTACAAGTTGCACTTTCTAACATGACCAGTCTGTCAGGATGTGGAGAACAGTTTCTTCATGAATGTCAATGACCAAGTGAGAGAGGTGTGCAGCCAACTCGCAAAGGACCCTCACCTGAAAGGAGGATACAACGCAATGGGCTTCTCCCAAGGAGGCCAGTTCCTGTAAGTTTACATTCCTGTTCTGGTTTTATTGTTTTTCTGGTGGGTTTTAGATTCTGATTTTAAACTTTCGAACTACTAAGCAGGTTTGAACAGACAAATCCTTCACAAAGGTAGGAGCGCTCCAAAGGAGACAAGAATCCAGGAGGGCCTGGCAGGCTGTAACTGTTGTACTCTCCTCTTCCAGAAGGCACATGTAACCAATGTGCCTGGGCCCAGGCTGCGGCTGGCTGAGCACTGTGAGCACAGCAACACGCATGGCCTGGCCACACCAGGTATTAATTCTGTTCCTTTCCCTGTCTGTGCAGGAGGGCGGTGGCCCAGAGGTGCCCTTCTCCTCCCATGTTCACTTTGATCTCCGTTGGGGGGCAGCACCAAGGTAATGTCCTCTTCAGCTATCACAACTCCTAACCGTGGGTGAAGGGCATGGGGGCTTTTGTTGGTGGGAGAAATTAATTATTTGGCCCTCTTCCTAAAAACTGACTGTATTCTACTAAATGAAGCAGTCCCTTTGTTTCTTAAATCCAGTGGTCTGCTTTGGTTAGCTGAGTACTTTATCTTCTGGCTTGGTCTTGCTTGACTGGCAGCAAAAAGGGACATTCATAAGCAGATGACTTCTTGTCTCAGCAGAATTCTTATACACTTTGAAAGCGTCTGGGATTAGTTGTTTCTAAAGAACAAATTTCTAACTGTTTGGCAAAGCCTTTGTGAAACTAAACCTTTTGGGTCACAGGGGTATTTTTCAATCGGTATCTGCAAGACTAAAGCACCAACGGAGGTGCTTTTTGCAGAAGACAATGAAGGCAGTAGAAAATGTAATTTAGGAGCTGTACAGTTAAGAGCATCTGGCAGTGAATTTCAAATAGTCTCCTCTGGGAAGTTCCACGGCTTGAGTCTATTTCTTTGTAGTGTAGGGGGAAGAATTGTAGGGGATCATCCCCAGACTTGCAGGGATTGTAGCAGGTGAGCTGGAGAGCATTCAGCTTGTCTGCATGCCCCCATTCTCCAGAGTAATATCCTGAGTTCAAGAGCATCATCCATTATTCTTTTGTGCAATACTGCTCAGGGGCAGGATGGCTGTCTAATGAGATTGCAGGATTAAAGGCTTCCTGATTCCCTTGGTAATTCCTGCCCTTTTTCTCTAAGAGGTGGTTCTTTATCAGCTGGAAAGATTAAGGGATTTCTGTCTGGCTTGCTGAGCTGTAACATGTCTTCATACCTCAGGAGTGTATGGCTTTCCACGCTGTCCTGGTGAGAGCTCCCAGATCTGTGACTGGATCCGAAAGATGCTGGATCTGGGTGCCTACACACAAGCTGTTCAAGAGCAGTGAGTACATTCCAGAGGCTACAGAGACAGGGGCTGGGCCCAGGTGAGCAGCTCTGGGTTTCCAATCTGATCTTTGATTTCTCCCTTCTCCAGCTTGGTACAAGCACAGTATTGGCATGATCCTTTGAAGGAGGAGGACTACAGGAAAAAGAGCATCTTTTTGGCTGACATAAATCAGGAGAGGGTAAGGACCTAACTGATGAATAAATGCTAGCAGGAGTACAGAAGCTTTAGTAGTGAGCTCCGGCATGTTTTCCATGCTGGAGAACACGAACTCCTTTGCTGGAGCTCAAAAGGAGCATTTTTTCGCCCTGCAGCCCAGGAATGTACAAAGTGTTTTCACTGATAGATACATGAATGAGATTTATCCATGCCAGAGCAATTCTTGCATTGCTGTGTATTTCTGCAGTTGTCTGTGGAAAGCTCTACCAAAGGCTCAGTCTGCCCCTGACCTTCCAAGTGGACAACTCCTCTGAAGGCAGGGGAGGACTGTCCCTTTTTTACAGCCTGGAGATAAGCTGAATGCCACGAGCACAGCAAAGAGATATTGAGCTTAGAAATTCACATTCCTGCATCCAAGGCTGGTGCGGTGCAGGATTTCATTTGTTGGTACAGAATAAGTTGGAACAGGCAGTTTCCTAGCCACTGTCTGCCTCAGTGGGTTTTTACTGACTTGGAATTTTCTGTCTTGCTTTCACTCAGAGCATCAATGAGACGTACAAGAAAAATTTGATGGCTTTGAAAAAGTTTGTGATGGTGAAATTTCTCAATGATACTATGGTTGATCCTCCGATCTCTGAGGTAAGGCAGTCGAGGCAGATGCTGTTTCTGTTTGGCATTTTGGTTCTTCCTTGCTTGTTTCTGATTTGTTTTTTGGTGGGTAGAACTTTCTGAGAAGGATGAGTGCACAAATAGGCCTGATGCTGCACTATCTGCAGCACCACATCTCCGGCAGGAATTGGTGAATAAGCCTCTTTGCCTGCTGAGAGTCCTGCAGCAACTGTTTTGTTTGTTTGTTTTTGTTTAATTCTGACAGTGGTTTGGATTTTACAAAAGCGGCCAAGCCAAGGACACCATTCCTTTGAAGGAGACCTTGCTGTACAAAGAGGTACGTTCTTCTGGGGAGCATCTGCAACTTTCACTCTGAAGAATATCAAAGTGTCCTCAGGACCTTCAGGAGCTCTAACCCACACAGCCTGGCTCTGCTCACCATCTCTGCTGTTCTGGGGGCACGGCCTTTCTTACCAGGAGGGGTTTCCCTCCGTGCCTTTCCTGACAGTAGGAGTTAGTGGTGACTTCACCCCTGGCTCAAGATCTCTTTCCACATATGTTTAAACTTTGCTCCTTTCTCAGCCTTTGTTCTGAATTATCCCTCATCCCAAAGTGGCTTTCTCTCCCCATGGAGATTCCCCCAGGAAGCTATGGTCATGCTTCTCTTTGTTTAGGATCGCCTGGGGCTACAGCAGATGGACAAAGCAGGAAAGCTGGTGTTCCTGGGGGTGGAAGGGGATCACCTGCACTTCACAGAAGAGTGGTTTTACACCCATATCCTCCCATTCCTCCAGTGAAGCTAAGGGGAGGCACCTCATGGGAGCACTCAGGAGGGTTTCACTGTGCTGCTACTGCGCAACAGTATTTTGTGTATGTCTATGGGGGATGTGGGGAAGAGTGGGATTGGGTGGGGATTTAATCTCAGCAATGGCATCTGCTATACACTGCAGCAAGAGACTGGAAATCACCTGGATGTAATTAGGTCCAAGATGGGGTGGGGGGGGGGTGGGGGGGGCAAGCCTTGCACTAACTTTGAAGCACTCCATCCCACACCACCCCTGTCTGCTCCTGGTCTCAGAACTGTGGCTGTGCTGGTCACTTGGTGATGGTGAAATGATTGAGCTGGTCAAAAAGTTTAACAGTTGCGTTCACAGCCTCTGTTGCCTATTCTTCTGAAGAAGCAATGGCAGTATTAACCAAAACCAGAATGCTGTATCTCTTAAAGGGATAAGCCAATGGAAATTACAAGGCTGTATGCAGAGGAAAGAGATAAGCATCTCCTTCACTGTGGGGGGAAAAAGACCACATTTAGGAGGTTCTAAGGAGAATTGAGGGTTTTTAATTAAGTGGGTATTAACAGCTTGAACCATTTTCAACTACTGGCTTGTTTTAGATACAGCAACTGAAATCAATAAAGAACTTGAATCTAACAACAACAAAAAAACAACAACCAGGGTGTGATTTGAAGACCACAGTCAAATTATACGATATATATGATATAAAGGGAGTTGAGGGAGGTCCTGAATTCCTCTATGCAAACTAGAAAGGGTTGGGCAGCAAGGGGCACCTTGTCCTGCCTGAGTTCCCACGTTCCTCCATGAAGCAGAAACAAAAGGCACTGTAATGAGCAAGTTGGCATTAACTTTATTCTATCTTCTGTATAATCTTACGTACATAAGAAAGGTTTTTTTCCACAAGCCTCAGGAGAAGACGAGTACAAGTCACAGGACAGTCTTAAAATAAAAAATTGCATATTTTTGTAAGTTTGTCCTAGAGAAAGAAACATTGACACTTTACAGAGGAAATGCATTGAAGATATGCTTATGCCACCCGAGGCATTGGAAAAATGAAGGTCAAAGCATGTGCAGCTCCCTTTATGGGTCAATACAGTACTATGTTTTAGCTGCAGCTCTCTCTGTTCCAGTGCTACAGAACAGAGGCTACAAGCTTCCATCAGAATAAAAAGCCAAGCAACGGGGGAAAGGGGAGTCTGAGAAGATTCACCTATGGTGACTGATTGCAGATGAGGAAGAGAGCAATGAACTGATTTGATCCCACTTGGGTAATTTACAATACTGCACTACTGACCCTGGAATGAAGGAGACCTTTCCCCTGCAGGAGGGAACAGGTTCAGAACTGTCTTGGAAGACTGAACCTGAGTTCAACTGCTCAGAGCAGGAAGCCCTGAAACAGAGACTCCCTTGAGAATGTGGAGAGCTCACGGGAAGAGATGCTCAGCTCCAAATTACCAGCAGGACTGCTGGAGAGGAAAAATGCAGTTAGTTCTCCGCAGTCTTCCTGTGGCACTGATTAATAGAAAGCCTCCTGTCATGGCACAATCAGAAACACACTGAGCTAATAGGAACGATGAAAGGGAAATCAGGGTGGAATGCTATGGTCCTAAGTCCTCAGCCTTTGGTCCAACAAAGCCATTCCCAAGTCCTGTAATACCACTGGTTAGTATAAAGAGCTGGAATTGGCAGCTTCCAGCACCTTCATCACACATTTGCAATAGCAACCATGTACTTCTGACCCCAACAGACATTATTTGTTAAAACGGGAACAACACTCCTCTCACATGATCGATTTGCTTGAAGGCAATACAAAAAAAAAAAAGAAAGAAAGAAAGAAACCAAACAACCGAACAACACTCTGAAAGCCAACTGCCAGTACTGGCTTTGAAGTTCACCCAAAATCTGACATGATTAATTGGTGCAGTTAGATCAGACAAGGGAGGGGAAAAATAAACCTTCCTGCTAATAAATGTGGACAATACCTGACCCGTCACCTATACCAAATCCCAGCCAGAGGTATTTCAGTGATGGCAGGTAGCCGTGTCTCTCGGGTAGAAAAGCAGTTTGAGAGCAGAAAGGTACAAGAAATCTAAGAGAATCATCTGAAAGCAGATTTGTCCCACAGCAGAGCCAGGGGAGGGCATGAGCCTTGGAGCCGTTCTGCTTAGCCAGCAATTTCTGTCACAGTGGTGACCAGCTTCTGACCGTTCCACACTGTCTTGAACTGTTCTGGGACAGGGAATTCAGTCTGGAGAGTAAAAATAGAAATCTGTTGTCATGCATCTGTGTTTATGACTAAATCCTGTAACTACACCCATTGTTTTAGGAACTTGTTTTTTTTATATGTGTGTTACGTTCCCTCTTGTGCCAACAAACACCTCCTGTTCTGTCCCCCCCAAGATTCTGAGGAAGAAGATCTCACAGAAAGTCACTGTAAAGAGAAACAACCCAGTTTGCTGATTTTAGCATCTAATTGTCATTCACAACCTCCAGGCCTAGCACTAAAATGGCAACTCCAGAATTGTCTCTCCGGACCCATCACAGCTGTGGCATTCCCTGTGGGCCTCAGAGCAAGAGTTGTGCCTTCCCCCTCCTCTAGCAGACTTCCTCGACTGATGTCAAAAACAACACTTACGAAGTCGCCACCCTCGGTGGGAATAAGGACATTCATCTCTGATGACTTGGCACTGACGATTTCGCAGTCTAGGGAGTTCTTGCTCAGATACACGTGGCAACCATCTGTTTTGTTGATGGAGATCGTTGGCACTTTACCCATTACCTATGGAGTGATCAAAGGAGCAGCTGAGGAACACGAGCTTGAGCTGGACAGCTGTTCTTGGCACTTGCCATCAAGAGAAAGGTTTGACTCCCACTGCCCCCCACAGACACACTGAACTCAAGTACTTCCACTACTGGCAAAAAGTTTAAGGTTATTTCTTGTTCTAATCTCTTGACAACAAAACTAAGTGGAAGACTGGGCAAGCTGCTCGCCCCAAATCCAACACCAAAACAGGCATCAGAGTAGATTCTACTGCTAACCTCCTACTTTGGCATGCTGATCCTGCTGCCTACCTCACATAGACTTTTATCTAAGTCCCTGAAGCAGCTCAGTGAGGCACAGTTCAGCCCTTTCCTGAAGCAGCCTCAGCTGCAGAGCAGTAGGACAGGTGCTTTTTTTCAATCTTTTCACAGATGCCTATTATTATTCCAGAAATCCAGCTTCTCCCAGAAGCAGGTGCTATTGGCACCCCGTGCAGCAGTCACACTGCAGGCAGAGAGCAGGGCATAGACACTCACTTGAACTTTGATGTCCCTGCTGTTTATTATCTCTACGATGCCCACCACATCATCAAACACCAGACCCAGCTTCTTGCAGTTATCTGTAAAGACAAGACAGGGTAGCTCACAAAAAGGTTTTAGAGATGTAACCTTCTGCAAACAAAGCAGCATGCAAAAATATCAGTTTTCTGGTTGTTCTACTTACCAAGGGTGATGGAATTGATCTTGCCTTTGATTTGGAGTGTGCTATTTGTGCACTTGAAAACATATGCTACCTGCTTCAGTTCTGTGTCACTGATTACCAGGTTAGTGGCATTTTCCTGGTTTTCCTGGAAAGGTGGGGAAAATGCACCTTAGTCCTAGAATGCAGACCAACTTATCAGCATGCACAGCACGACAGTGGAGTTCCTTTAAAAGCAAACTGCATGTATAAGGCTAATGCCTCTTACAAGAAAGGAGACCCTCCTCCCCTTCTGCAAAGTTCCCATCCCACCAACCCTCACACTGATGCCAGGCACTCACCACTCTCCACTTTTTGCCTTCTAATTCTAGCAGTGCAGGTTGCTTTGGAGAGGCTTTTTGAGAGGGATTAACACTACAAGCTGGTTTGGGAGAAGTGAAAGGCTTGGGTCCACTTCTTATAGGACCTCCTTGGTTCTTCAGTGCTGGATTCTTGTGGGTCTTCATATCATCTGAAACATGTCTTAAGCCTGAAAAAGAAATCTGGCCTGAGCTCCAGCTTTTCTCCAGTAATGCAGTTTCACAAACACCAGACATCAGTGATCAACATGATAACATTTTTTCAGAATTAAAGTAGTTCCTGAGGTTGGGCCTAAGCTGAAGCCCAAGCACAAATGGTAAGCAAGTGGAAGAGGAAGCCAGAAACACCGATGCAAGCAATACTAATGAGGATGTACTGCAGAACCAGGAGGCCCTCCCTTTTCTGCTCTGTAGCTGGAAAAACCCTTGAGCCAAGCACCTTACCTTTGTTCCACATCTGTCCTGAATGTAACATACAAAAAGGGTAAGTTCTGTGCAGATGTGAACAAGTATGAAATCACATCTTTTGTACTTGAGAAGGGCATGCAACTGAAGAGCTCCCCATCTCCACCCTACCTAGCGATTAATCTCTGCTTACACCTGACAGATGAGGCTGAGAATACCAACTCAGACTGACTTCCTCTGTCCTTGTGAATTGCCTCAGGGCTGCTCTTGGCTGCCAGCCTCACTCTCAGACCAGATGCTCTTCTGTTTTGGGGAGTTTGCTTTCTAAAAGCAGGCATAGTCAGGGATAGGAGCAAAAAGCCAGTCCTGCAGGCTGCTCATCACAGTATTCTGGCTTGTGGCTGCCCCCCTCCCTCCACCTGCTTGCTGCTGCCACTTACCCGATGTGATGCCCTCTCCCCGATTGATCTGGGCGAAGAGCGCAGATCGGGTTGCAGAGTCGTCTGCAGCAGAGCTGGGGGGGGAGGGAGCAGGGGGGGGAGGAGGGCCAGGGGGAGGCGGTGCCGCTCCAGCAGGGGCCATGGATGGTGCTCTGGCCCCTTCTGTTGCCACAGGACCCTGTAAGAGGCCGGCATGAGGAAAGGTGATCACACAAGCTCATGCCTGCTGCAATAATCATGCAATACTCTTAGAAGAGGCCCCTGCAGGCCTCAGCAGTTACCGTTTTGCTCCAAGTCAGCCCCGTGGTGTGATACTCTTTGATATAGGCCTGCAGCTCTGTCCAGATACGCAGGTAAGCCTTTACCCAGTCCACTTGCTTTTTATCTCTGAGGATACAAGGAGATCATGCGGAGGCAGCAGGTGCATTTGCCATCACAACTCAAGGACTGCAGACAAATCATTATATATCTGCCTCAACTGGACCAGCACTATAGTCTCACATCTCCAGCACTGAGTTCTAGCCTCAGTATTCATCTCGCACTTGCAGGCCAAAGGCTGCAGGCCTGCTCTGCACTGTAACCTATTCAAATTGAGGGGTCTGATGACTCTAACGAGACCCATACCCAAAAACGACTTGTTCCCTGGGAAACAGTCCAGCCACCAGATAATGCTGAGACAAGAACAGCAGGACAACGCACTGCCATGGATTCCAGCCGCAATCTGAATGCAAGGAATCCCAACTATGAGGATTAGGAATGAACAGCTAGGTGAGGTTTTATAAACACACCCACCTTTAAAAAAGAAGAATGAGTTAAAGATCAAGGTAGCTTTGTTAGCTACCGGAACAGCCCCTGCATGCCCTGAGATTTTCAGAGATGCTTTTAAGAGAAAAGATGGACTTACACATCCTTGTACTCCTTAAGGATACGGTTGGTATAAAACATGGCAGCATCAGTCATTTCCTTTACATAAGGACCGGGCTTTGGAGACTAAAGAAGAATGAACATCTTGGTATGAGGCGGCTGAGGCAGCAGGCTCACCAAGCAGCCAAGCTCTTCCCACCAGCCCACTTCCCACCGCATTTCTTACCATGGCCACCCAGCCCAGGGCTGGGATGCTCTCACTGACTGCCGATAAGTGATTGAACTGTTTGCTGCCTCGGTTCTTCTCCCTTAAATTCTGCACCATCTGGATTTGCTCTGAAATCGGTTTCAGAAGCGTTGAAAACACATTCTGCAAGGCAAGAGGGACAATAACAATTGAGAACATTGCTGCTGTTCTGGAAGAGCTGCATGCCTTTGTGAGTGGCTCCGCTGAGATGACACTCATTCAGAGGAAGACTAATGGGCCTAAGCTGTGGCTGCAGCCCCTGCCCAGGTTTGGCCCTGCCCACGAGCTGAGTGTGGTCCCACAGCCCAGCTTCTCCAGGGCTGAAGTCATTGCTCCCCACTGGATTGGTACTATGGGAGTACGCCAAGAACTGTGACTCATGTGCAATCCAAGAAACACTGACAAAGCTTGTTAGTAACAAGGACAGAAATAGCATTTGCCTTTCCAGTGCTCTTCTGTTCTAAGACAGTTTGTCAGATGTTTCTTCTTCAAAACCCCTTAAAGAAAGGTGCTATGCAGGCTTCTGCAGTTTGAGATTTACAGCCTGCATTACAATAGGAGTCACATAAGATTCTCAACTCATCCTACCAACTTCAGAATTCAAGTTACTTCTCAAGTCAATCCCAGCCTTCAATACTTGAATGATAAGGGCAGTTTCTGTATGCTCTTCCCCTGGAGCACTGAATGCAAGTGCTTACAAGACCTATGAGGTCAGAGTAGAGCAGTCAATTACACATTTTCAGTTACATTTTACAGTGACTAGAAAAGTATCACAGCTATCAGAGTGTAACAGAAGAAGCTATGACTGAGCCAGATAACAACTGCAAAGAAAAGCAAGGTGGGATCCTGTTGCTCGGGAAAAACAGCTCCCAAAAGGGAAAAGCCAATGCACTCAGAATCAAATTCTCAGTCATGCATCCTCCTGAGAGTCAGCAGAGAAAAGTGTTAAATTACTTGCTAAGGAGAAATCAATCCTAAAAGCCAAGCTTTTATTCCGAAAACATCCAAGAGAGACAAGTGCCTGTTCTACTTCAGAAGGAGTTTCATGCCTGAAGCATCATATAATGAAAAGCACACTACTGAGACCCACTACAGCTCTTGTCTGGTTTGCATCTTGGGGAACAGTGATTGCCACAGTGCTGGTGCCAGGTGAAACCCAAGAGGGGCAGAAGCAGAGTGATGATATCCATGTGCTGCTCTGACAGCTATGCAGAGCTTGTTGCTTTCATCTCTGCAAAATGCCAGTTCTGTAGCTCCACAAATCAGCCTTCAGAATTCTGCCCAGTACTGGGTGGGCACCCACAACAGTTCACACCTTCAACAACTCCTGCCTTACTGATCCAAGAGTCTCCAGTCCTTCTCTGGTTCCTCTTTCGGAGGAACTGGAATGTCCCAGCTTTCCCTACAACTGCAGGCATCCTTTGCTCTCAGGTAAGGGCACACAAGGTGTGATTTCCCACACTTACCTCTGATGGCTGCTGATGTTGAGATGCTGTCACCAGAAGAGACCTCTCAGTCATCAAACCTGCATGAACCATCTCAGCCTGAGAATAAAGAGAAACATGAGAGAGCTTCCATTCTCTCCAGCATAACACTGCCAGTCGTTTGAGCTCACACCGCCCCTTCTAGTTTACAAGGCAGTTGTGCTGTCCTAAACACTGAGAAGCATAAGGAGACAAGGTATTAGCGACCTAGTGGTCCACAGAGCTGCCATAATTTTCTCCACACACAAAAATCATGTAGCCTAGGCCAGATCATCCCTCTGCCTTTCTTCTGATTGTGAAGGCACGCATAATCTGTTCTTCAGTTTGATAACACATCCTTGGAGACAACTATCTTCAGGGAAAGCTGATGAGAACTGAGCAGCTCTCTGGGTGGGCAACGCACAGATATCGCACAAGCATAGACCAAAGCCTGTGAGGAGAGCCAGGTACTCAGCATCCAGAGAGTTTAAATAGTGTTTTATTCATCTTGCACGTGGGTGACAATCCACCAGAGGTTATCTGGACATCTGCCTCAAATCCTCAGGGATGATTAACATCTGACAATGCAGTGCTAAGTAATGGAGGGAGAAGAAAATGATTCCTTACATGCTTCTGCACATCCCCACCAACTTCTTTGCTGATGTTGATGTATTCAGCTACTGGGCCAGACAGAATGGCATCGAAAGCCTGCACGTACTGAGCCACCCCTGCAGAGAACAGCACAGATATCAGCACATGGCACACAGAGCACCCACAGTCGCTGCACTCCAACCCACTTCAGCTGAACTTTTCGGAGTTGCACTGAGAGAAGGCAGCGGGTGCAGCCCAACATGCAGCTGGGCACAGGCAAGGGAAGTGCTGCAGCCACAGGAAGCTGCTGTCGGGGCCGGATGGTAACCACAAGCTCTCTGCACTTGCGCAGTAACCTCCATGAAACTCGTTTCCTCTCACACCCACAGCTTCTGCAGCAGCCCCTGCACGCACCCCATGGGCACCACCCACTCTGCAGCACATCCCACCGCGGCCTGGCACTGTGCTGATGCTCACGGGGTGCTCTGGCAGCCATGAGACTCACCTGCAGAAGAGCCATCTCCACACATGCCAGTCCCTTGGCACACCGTCTCCAGGCGCTCCACAGCCCTCTCCAGCCGTTCCACCAGCCGCTCCATAGCTGCGATGTCCTCAGCCTGCACAGACAGACTGCAGTTATTCACATCCTCTGACAGTACAAAATTCCACTCTGAGTGTTGGAAAGGGCTTAGCAGCAGCCCTGGATACAAACCCTCCCAGCCCCAGGAGAACTTCTACCTAGCGCTGCATCCCAGTGACAGACAGACTCTCACATCAGCAGGGAGGTTTGGATTATGCAATGGCCATGCACATGGCTGCTTTATATTGCCACAGTCACCCCGTAATGGCTATATTGTTCCTGTTCCACTGCACAAGCCTGTTAACCTTATAAGGATATTAAAGCTTACACCTTCTAACCTTGCACTGACACCACCCAATAAGCAAAGGTCTGTGCAGAATCTCAGTGCAGCTGCTTATTGGCCAAAGTCCCATTCACAGCAAATCAAATCAAAAGTACGGCTGCTTCCCAGGAGGAGTTTGTAGCTCCTCGCAGTTTCAATTCTACAAATGCATCCGCAGGGACCTCCTGGAGCCCTGAATGCCTCCACTCTGCGATGCAGAGCACTTACAGCTCCTGCATCGCTGCTGCACAGCGTCAGCGTGTGGCACGAGCTGCCCTGGCAGCACTGAGACGAGCAGCTGCAACTGCTGAGATGGCAGAGCTGCTTCCACAACAATGTGCCCTTGTTTGTGCTCCCACCAAAGGCTTTGGCATCTGAACTGCAGCATCTACTCTACAAGCATTGCACAGGAAAGTGACTTAGGCATGTAAATCACCTGAGGCTTCTCACCTGGAAAAGTCTGAAGCGTAATATAAACTTTCCATTAATTTCTGCTTTGTAAAGACTCCGCATGGAGAAGCGCAGCAAGTCACCCTCAGAGCACACTAATGCCCAGGGAATGCAGGGAGGGAACAGCAATTCACCAACCGTGTTTTTATCTTATCACCACTCTGTCGAAATATTTTACAATGTGAATCACTACTGTGGCCAGAACAGGCTTCCTTCTGTCTGCAGCAGCCTGCAAAAGCTCAGCCCTGCCTGAGGAAGGCTCTCCCCAGCCCAACAGGAAGGCAGTGCTGTCCAACTGCGCTCGCCAGCTGAGACCAGATCCTCAGAGCCCAAACCTGCAGTTCTAACACCGCTTTGCTTCTGCTCACAAGCTTTGGTCGCAGACCAAGTGTGGCCATTCTCACCCCTCAGCCGCCTGCCCGCTGCAGCAGGGAGCTCTGAGAGGAAGGCAGCGGCGTTCAGCTGCACACAGCAGCGAGCCAGGGTGGCTGCTCTGCATCAAACTGGACAGCAGCCCCTGGAGGGCTTCCAGATGCATCAAGTTTAGAGAGGCTGAAACTTGTGGGCGGTCACCCATATAGCTGGCGGTAATGAATACTTCTTTTCTTAACTCGGTATGATGCAGAAATCCTGACCACAGGACCATCAGCACCCTGCTGCAGCAGGATGCATCCAGAACCGGGTTCACGTCTGCGAGTGGGAGCGCAGACAGCAGCAAGGCTGTCCCCGCTCCTGCAAGCTTAAAGAGGAGCTTTTTCCCCCCCAAAAGTCACTGCTAAGGAAGCTCTCCCGTGTCTCGAGAGCGCAGCAGGGCACGGGCACACAACACAGGGCATCAGGAAGGACAACAGGTTCAGGGAGCGCTGGGTGCACAAAGCTGCTATTCTGCACCGCTGATCCCCACCACATTCCACGCCAGGCTCTAATCTGATCAGCCCCATTACCCAGTCTCAAACTGCAATTCAAATGGGGATTACAACCAGTAAGTCCAGATGGAGAGCAGCTTCCTGCCCCAGCAATAAAATGCACTGCTGCACAGAGCGTGGAGTGTAAATTCGAGATACTCTGTTGGGATTAAGGCCCCTTAGAAAGAAGGTTCCTCGAAGTCCTGGTTCCTGCCATCAGGCACATCCGTCCTGCCCCTCAGCTGGGTCTCCCTGATGGAGGCCATGAGCCCATAGCACACAGTGCCAGCTTTGCAGACCTGGCAGATGGTAAATTCACTTCCACTTCTTTAGTGGGCAGCATTAAAACAACTCGGAAGATGAATCATTTGGTAAAGGGGCTGGGAGGTCAGAGCTACGTGCAGGCAGCACAAGTGCCAGAGCAGGCAGCCACACCATCACTCCTCACACATCCATCCTGTCTCACCCTCACTGTGCTCTGTAGATGCTCTTTTGATCTACAAACCCAGAATGGAAAATAAAAAGGTTCAGTTCCACAGACAAGAGCCTAACTGATAGCAGTGGCCAGAATGTGCAACTCAGAGAAGGTAACGTTTACTGAGGGGAAAAAAAGATCACAAACAGACCTGCCTGGGCAGCACCTGAACAGCAATTTAACTACTGGACATTGGGAATGCAGAGGAACTTGTCACTAAGTGACAAACTGAGCTCACAGCGCTCCGAATGCACAGCGGGATCTCACCAGCCTTCCTCAAAGAGGAAGCTGAGACACCGATCGCCTCTGAGTCATTTCTGCTCTGTGCTGTTCTGTGCCCAGAAAAGGGAAAGGCTCCGGAGCTGCGCCATGCAGGGCAGCGACGGCAGCAGAGTTCAGCTGAAGCCCTTCCTGCTGGGGCTGCAGTGCAGGCCTTCAATCCACGTCTTGTTTAAATTCAATTGAACTTTGATTAGCAATGGAGCGGAAGCAATGGACTCGCAGCAAACACTTGTGCATTTCACCCTGGTGCAGAACGTCTATTAATCTGCACAGCACGTCAGGTTAATTTATTAGCTAATCTTTACTTCCTCGCAGGCTTGGGAACATAGGCTTGAGCACACTGCACAGCACACAGGCTTTCATCAACAAGACCGCTTTGTAAACCAGTGGGAGCAATAAAGGGATGAAGGTTGTTTTTTTTGTTAAAACAACACAGCCAATCCTACACCACAAACCCTGAAGATGGGTTTCCTGTTTAGAGACCATCCCGGGGTCAGCGCATCCCGCGGCGTCCAGCGGGCGCTCAGAGGAACAGCAGACACCAAAGTGCCACAGCCCCGGTCTGATGGAGCCACAGACTGCAGCTCCAGCACAGAGCCCAGCCCACGCCTCGCTGCAGCACAACGGAACGCTGTCAGCAACACAACGTTTGCATCAGCTACTTCCTGCTCTGCAGGCAGGGATGTAAAGATGGGAGAACTAAATTAGGAACATACCACAGCTTATTCTGGGCTGACACTGGGATATCTCAGGGGATCAGCTGCCAGATGACTTCCAGCGTTTATATCCTCCAAAAGACCAAATAATTTTTGTCCCTCGAACAGTTCGGCTCAGAAAGGAAGGCCCTCTTTGCAGCGCCGCAGGGCGCAGCCTGCCAGCAGGCGACGAGCGCGGAGCTCCCCGCGGCCACAGAGCAGCACCTGTTGGCAGCGCCGAAGCCCGGGTGCGCGCAGCTGGCGGCTGCGATCCGCCGCGTCCAGGAAACCGAAACCGCCTCAAAGGATTCGCCTCGAGCCGATCCCGACTCTCCCGAGCTCATTCAGGCGGGACGCGGCACGGCACGGCACGGCGGCACCCGCGGAGCCCGAGCTGCCCGGGGACGCGGGGAAGGGCTCCGCGCTGGGCGGCGAGCGCCGAGAGGAGAGGAGAGGGGAAAGGAGGGGCGCGGCGGTGCCGCCGTCCCGCAGTACTGAGG